>JANTFA010000008.1:0-39048 GCA_026413405.1 Phytosciara flavipes | reverse complement strand
AATTTATCGATCCATGAACCAAAATAAACAATTATTTTGGTTCATGGATCGATAAATTGAGCAAAACCCATACACAATCATTGTCAATCACGATCAATAAAAACTACCAGAAACTTGGTTACCAATATATATGTTGAATATGATGCTAGTTACGAGCCTAGTATGAAAACGAAGAACACAGAAGATATGAGTTGAAAATATTTACCTCTTATGGAGATCACTGCTCGTAACTAACACAATCCTCGTAATTGGAATTTCACACAATCTCTCCTCTCATCAGTTAATAATTACGAAATCACCTACCAAATAACCTTTAAAGACAGCAGCCAGATGACTCCCAAGAGGACTCCCCGATTTTTTTCCATTTCAAACGATCCATTGCTACTTGTTGCCAGTTCTCTTCTTTTTTGTGATTACATTCTTCCACCTCTTTGGTGGTCTTGGGCTAGGGGGTCTCCAGTTCATTTTTGTTTTCCAATGTTCATCTCTGTCCTCTTTGCAGTGTGTCCTGCCCAGCCCAACTCCACTTCAGAGATGCTATTCTTTCTATGACATCAATTACTTTTGTTTGTCGTCGAATCCATTGATTTGACATTCTGCCTCCCTCTGACCGCAATTCCAAGCATAATCCATTCCCTGGCTCTTTGTGCTACTCTGAATTTATTTTCAGATGATTTTGGTAACGTTAACGCTTTCGCTCCATACGTTAACACACTTTTCGTTTTAGACTATTGTTCACATTGCTTTTAAGTTAGGTTCTAAATTTTAAGTTAGTCAGAGTTTCTCATTCAAGACCCATTCTGCGCCTGACTTCTGTAGTTTGTCCAGACACAACCTCACTTTATGACCGAGATACACATAGCTGTCGACTCGGTCGATGAAGTTTATTGTTTTTGTCCTCGTCAATGTCTGTCGATAAGTTCATCTTGAGACAAATTTTGTTGGACCTCTCATTCAACTGCGAAGACGAGGAACACAGTGAATCAAATGATTGTGAATGCTAAAGACTCCTATCTCGAGCCCAAGTTGAACGTTGGAAGACCTTGTGGAAAATTGCCAAATTTCTGTGGCATAATGGGAAATAAATGATGAATGAATGAAAAAATGATTTGACTATTAAATCTATTACTTCTAATCATACAAGTCGTTTCAACAGACTGACAGCTTCCTTTTCGTCGTTTTCTGATGAAGGACAATCCGAAATATTGTGAAGACAAGATCCTGTACAGAAAGATGTCTCAATCAGAGATAATGATCCTAAGCATAATATTTGCATTGATATTGAATATTCAATCTTCTTTCTACACTGAAGAAAGTACGAGGCCATTGTTACCTTTGAATTGAATTTTGAATGGCCTAACTTTATGTTCGACATTCTTTCGAACCAATCAAAAATCATTTAAACAAAACTTTTCAAGATCTTTTTGGTCTTCACACAGCAAAAACATCCCACGTAAATCACCGATTCTTTCGTTTTTGTTTATACAAATCCTTTGAATCGAATAATGTGTGTACACGTATGCATTGCATGGTATATATAAGAAGTAGAGAAGACGAGAAATATCTTTATTCAGAAATAGCTTTTCATTTTCAGATTATTCAAACCAAAACCAAATATTAATTCTTCACTAACTTCCCAAACGTACATAATACATGCACGCAGTGCAGCATATACATACGCATGGTACAACCAAATAAAATTCTATGCGCGTTTTTTTCCCTCGTCGTCTGTGTACATTTCGTTCTTTTATGTATTGTCTCGCGTTTCTCCACACATTTATGTTTATGTTAATTCACATTTTCGGTGCAATGCCTGCATCAACAATTTATTTATAGTTTCTGGTTTTTTAGAATCGCGACGGGTTTATACACAAGATTTAAATTGCTCTTTTAATAGTGGAAGAAGAAAAAAAAAACTTGGAAGAAGAAGAAGAAAAAGAGATTTGGGAGTTTGGTGTAGGTGTTTTTATGTATAATCATTACCCGAGGCACATAAAATATTATGCTCTGACACTGGTAAGGTAATTTTTAACGTTTCGGTTTTTGGGTGTATGAAAATTGAAATTCATTTTGTTCTCTGTGTATCAGCATTGAGTATTGGATGAGTTGGATGAATTGAAGAATGGAGAAAAACATAAGAGGGACCCGTACGAGTTGTGTGTACGACATCTAGCTGGAAGTCCAGTACTCTGCCACACTGCATCTTTAAGTCATTCTTCTTACAGCAATTTCGAAAGTCCTGTATGAAGTCTAATTTGAGGATTGTATTCTGAAGGAAATTCACCAAAATCGAGTTGAATTTAATTCAGGTACAGTCAAAAAGACATTAAGCCGAAATGGCGGCTGGCGGCCGTTTTGTTATTTCACTGAAAACAGTTCTATTGCTTAACGGTGGTCATCACTAATCATCATGAAAATCGGATGAAATTCAATCGAGATATCGGCAAAGAAAAATCTAACTTCACTGTACTGCCGAGTAGCTCTACTTAAGCTATATGGGCTTTAACTTCTGAGCCCGTGATGTGATTATGACAATTTTTTTTCCTTGGATTGGTGTAGTCAGCTTCATCATCTTTGTACGAGCAATCCATGACCTTGTCCCGTGAATAACAAGCCAAAAAATCCGAAGGGTGACGCTCTTACATTTCAAGAAGTGCGTCATTTCTCGAAAATAACTCGAAGTTCATTAATTCTTTGTGGACGATGTGGAAGCTGTTGAGGATGTTTGATTCATTCGAAAGCGAATCACAGCATACCAGATAAGGTTCCATGAAGGTTGCTCTAAGAAAAGTCTCACCGATTCCAAGTTATTTCAAGATCCTATTTCGTTCATCACGAAACAGGTGTTGGAATTAGCCATAGAACATTAAACAGACCTCGAAAATTACGATAATTCGACCGAAACTCTGGATTTGCTCGGTTGATTTGGCTCATCTTCGAGCTTAGCCTGTCATTTTTGATAACAAATCAAGGAAGAAAATCCCATCAAGATTGTTTTCATTTTACTCAAGTTATCCTGACGGACATTTTTTTATTGCTGATTTGGTATCTAGAGGTGACCACAGAAGGTTGGTTTTTACTCAGTGATTCGAATTCGACGTGTTACAAATAATGTAAAAGATAATCCATAAGACCCTCGTACTTCGTACGGGTCTAAAAAGTTAAATGGATCGTACAAAGAGAAGATTTAAAGACATTCTGGACTGGTGGATGACGGGCCATCATCATCATTTTAGTCGGTTTCATTTCATCAGATTTGATTTTGAATTTATTTAGGTTTCAAGTTACGTAATTTTGTTCGTGTTTCGAGTGTACACCTAACTCAGCAAAATGTTATCTCTTCACATATCTGTTCATCTAAATGGGCACCCACTGTAACCCTTCTGACTGGGTGGAGCGGATACATTTTTTTTGAAACGAGAAACTGAAAAAAAACTTTTCTGTAAAGACACATCAACCTAATTTGCTTCAATTTGAAAATGCCACACACAGATGGTAAACGAAATGAAAGAAGAAGAAGAAGAAAACGAGTAAAAAGTCGAACGCTAATTCAACCTTAACATCTGCAAACCGTGGCAATCGGCATTACCCATATTACACTTGGATGAATCACCGAATGAAGAGCTCAAGAAATAATGAGAAAAGATTTGCATTTTAATTGTTCAATTCAATACACATCCACAAATGAACCATTTCATTTCACTGGGCTGGTATATAAGTAAAAACGAGAACTCTCTAGTCATTCGATTGCACTTAATGGAGTACATTACATTGAACACTGACACGACCAATTCTATATAAAACACATTTTTTTTATGTATATCTGGCAATGATGACAGAACATGCCTACCTATCTATCCATCTAGATAAATATATTGAAGCGCACAGTTGCACAGTGAGGTTGCATCAATTTAAAGAGTTCAATTTTAAATTCATTGAGTGCACTGAGGAAACAGTCAATTAAATTGAAAACAATTTCGAGATTAGAGAACTTTAGAGATTCAATACAGATCTGGTATTGTAATGGATTGCTGATCGTTGTGGTGGTATAGAAGAGTGAGGTTTCTATTTACAGTTTTTGTAGTCTGCAATAGGTCAGCAGACACAACAAACGAGTACCATAATCTCTAAGAAACGGTTAGTCATCTACCTATCCATAACAACGACTGAAATAAGTGAAGGCTTTTGGCTGATGTTGTCTTGCTTACTGAACACAAAATGAAATGTGAGATTTTCTGGCAACGATGAAGCAAAAGTAAGAAGAAGGAAGCTCAACTGCGTTAGATCTACTCTAGACGTAAGCTTATGTGGAGATCATCGTTTATTTGCGTCGTCGCTGCCGATAAAAATTGACTTAATCTGCATGTAAAAGAATGAGTTAAAACCTAACAAGTGGAACAAAAATAGTTCCAAACTGTTTTTCATTTTAGTTGCGGTTTGGGGAAGCTTTCGCCTTAACTAAGTAAGTGGTCTACTTACCGTAAATAGGAAGGACGAACCTGTAATAATTGTTCTACTGAAAATAGAAACATCCCCATTTGTTCGACCTCATTTACTTGTATGATGTCAAAATATTTATAATTTTCTCGTCCTCTATAATTTCATTGAAATGACCTAAAATTGAGAACGTGAAATCTAACACGATTTTTCGAATTCCAATCAAAATTTCCATTCCATTATAAACCATTTATTAGTAGCCTTGGCTATTTTTAAGTTTAAATTTGTAACACTAGGAATAGGAACTCAAAGCAGACGGTGGTAAGGACAAAACATAATTGTTGTTGTGCTAGAGACCACAACGTCACGTCACTTATCAGGCTCAACATCACTATGTTTTTGCACTTAGAGGGAAAATAGAGTTCGAGTAGACTTTGATCAAATGAAGTAATAGATTCAGATCAGATAGTGTGAAACGTTATACAAATTGAAAAAACGATGGGCAAAATGTGCTCTAAGGGTGGTGTTAGAGCAAGAGTGACTGACAATCTAGAGACTCCGCCCGGCTCGATCTCCCAGACACATGGAGTCGAAGTAATTTCTATTCTTCACATAATATACCTCGTTCAATTTTACTTGAACCTTGACAGTGCTAAGTAGACCAGTGTTTCAGTTACGAAAAGTGGTTGACTTTATCATAGTGAATTTCCAGTGAGAGGCACTTGAATTCAAATTTCGTGCTAGGCGATCTTCCTACTAAAATAAATTGTCATTTGTCAACATTTGTGTTCAGTTCAGAAAATCAACTAACCAAAAGCCAACTTAGACGTCCCTTATCAAATAATCTACTCCCGCCTGGATTACTTGGCCTTGCCGTGCTTGAACTAAACATTGTGGAAAAATGAAGTACTAGATTCACAAAAAATGTGATTTTAGTTTCGTATGAGCTTTTGCACAATTTGCATATAAAAAGATAGACTACACAGCCATACTAAGGCTGATGCGTAAGTTTTAGAGTCACGCAAGTACTACGGCTACGTATACGGGATCGTACTCAGATTACTTCAGAAAATTTTCCAAACTGGCAGTCGAAAGTCGAAAATGCTTTGACCTGTGAGGCTGTCGATAAATTAAACTTTTTATCCGGAAAAATCATAACTTTAGTTTAACTTTACGACTCGGACTGTCACGACGACCGCCCATAGGTGAATCAACGAAAACAAAATTTTGTTCAAATTCTCGGCTTTGTATTTCATTGTCCTTGAAATTCGACGACATGAGTATCGACGACTTTCTGAAGAAACGGTGAGTTCCTGAGGATGTCGACGTTTCTTCAGAGTCATAAGGGAGTCATATCGTTTTTTCGTCTTCGTTTCTTCACCTTTTCAACATTTTGTAAAAGGAATATTCCTTTTATGAGATGCTAAAAGCAAGGAATACTGAAGAAGCGTTACATCCTCAGGAATTCATCATTTATTCAGAAAGTCGTTGAATTTTCAGAACAATTTGTATTACAACGTGCTGAAGTAACAATTTGCTAAAACCGAAATGTTGCGAATATATTTCGCTACACCCATCACCAACCAGGTATGCTATCTTCATCCTCAAACTATTCCATCATTACTACTTCCAATACGCTTGTCAATAAACTATGACTCAGTATTATTGGGTGAGGTCTGAAACATCCAAATATAAATTGAAGATTGAAGATGCGCCGATCTATATCGCAATCGATAAACACGATGTTTTCATTAACAAATAACATTTTGTGATATTTAATTAGACTTTCTCTTCCTAACATGATACGCCTTCTGCTGCAATAATAGTTACGGAAAACAAACGGATGAAAAATGTTAATCGACACAATGCCGACCGAGATTATTAAACGAAGAAGAAGAAAATGATGAGAAAAAAAACGGCTTGAGTTTTAAGTCGCCATTCCAATGCAATTGAATTTCTGTTCATCTAAATGCAATATCGTAGTCGCATCCTCAATATCGGAAAATAATCAGCCGAAATATTTTTTTCTTCTTATGACGAAAAAAAATGGATCAAAAGGTCAACCCCTAAATTCTGACTATCACAATTTGTACAAAAACTAACAATTTTTTCCTCCGAACATAAACTCTGGATGACTCTAAATCTTTTTATTTGAAGATAAAATTCTTTCTGGTTGGCTAACCCACGTTAATAATTTTGTGTTTTTTTTGCCGATCCCTTAAAAACGCATAGCACGACATTAAACTAATCATTTGAAGAGAGAGAGAAAGACACAAGTAGGAACCAGAAAAAAAAACAATTTTACATCGAAAACGAAAACTTTGGGTCTGTGAGTGTGTCTCTAACATTATATCTCTCTGTGAAAAAAAAATGTTTTTTTTTCATTGTAAACTTTATTCTTTGTAGCATTTTTAACTGGGTCGTTACCCCCGCATATTCACGGTCATTTCAAAGTCAAACCGATCGAAGTGTATAAAAATGGTTCTATGTCGTTGTCTCAAAACAGTGCTCAACAGCTCAACTTACCAGAGAGGTACACACATGTATGCATTTCATGTTCACATATTATGTAAAAATGATGTTGATGCACACATACGGTCTGTCGAATTTTTTCGAGAATTCGGGAGTGCTGAAATTTTTAGATTCACCAAAAATATCATCGGCATACATCGGAACCGTGCATGCACACAAATGCACACACATCACATTCACATATCAGTAGAATATGAGTCTTTGATATGCAAGTGTGTTTTCACTGTGTTTAGGTAGAAAGTGGAATCGAGAACCCGAGCATTAGAACGCAATAGACGCGCTGTTTTTTTGAATTCGGATGACATGGAATGGGATAGCGTTATATAGAGGCTCTTCTCCATACGTCTAGGCAATGTTATATTATATGCGCATGGAGAAAATGAATGTGTGTTATGCTGAGCTGTTATGTTGCCTTTTGGTTCGGTGTCGGTTATAAGATGTTGTGAGCGAAAAGGGCTTCACGTCTCATATACGGTCGTGTATGAATTACACATTTTTTTTTTGATGTGTTGCATTTATATGGGTTATTTGTTGTTCAATTAAATGGAATTGAAGAAAAGAGAAGGAAATCGTTTTTATCGTCAATAAACAAGTTGAATTTGTAATTGCAGAGGCCGTGTGTGTGTAAAGTATATACCAGCAGTCGTATGAATTAGGTCTTTTGGTACTGGGAGTATGTGAGCTCTCTGTGGCATTCACAAGAAAAACGTTTTTCATGTTTGCTGTACCTGTTCACACCGCTTAGATTTGCTAAATAACATTTTTTTCCAATGAAAAATTTACATTTTCTGTTTAGCGATGGTGTGTACGTGAGCTGTAAAAACTCGTTATTGTTTTGTTGAAACGAACAGACCAAGAAGCCATTCTCTGTGTAAACTGAAAATTGAAGAGGTCTTTGTGACTTCAACGAATTTGATCAGTTTCTGCACACGTATTGCTTTCTATTCCAATAAGCTTGTTCTTTAAACTGTGAAGATAGCTCTAGCGGTTGGTCCAAATTTTGTACTTCCGGCAACTCATAGTTTGGAATCACAGATCGTTATCCAATCTATTTACTTCTTTTGATACAAAGTTTGGATTCCAAACATTTTCTACAAATTTCCAATAATATTCTTTGACTTCGTTTGTTCTAACATACGTTTTGCAATGTAAAGTGATAAAAGGTGGGGCTTTTTTCGTCATTGTGTTTACAACGGAGATACTCACTGTGTCTATAGCAGAGGTGATGTCGTTTATGCTCAGAGTATTTTAATAAATTAAGTAATTCCGTAAGTTTCTTGTATGGTTTCAAAGAACATATATTATTGAGCGAGGCTTAGGAGCCTTCGATTCCTCTAAAAAATTTTCCTTTTGGGAAATTGTTCGAGATGTTCACCATCGTCTGTTTCGCAACTCGCAACACCACACTATCGAAGGATGCGGAATCCACCATGTTCCACTTGATTAGACATCTAGCACAGTTTCCATGACCTGTTCGTATGCAATTCAGCCGTGTCCAATCCTTCCTCGGTATTTCGGAGCCAACAAGTTTCGCTGTTGGATCGACAACCACTTGCATGTTTCGTACAGAGTCATGATTCCACATTCTTTTCCAATTCACACCTGGATGATAAGGACGATTTATGTCATTGATAATCTGCCATGCCGGGTGTCTTGATCTTGATGTGATCCGTTTTTGTGGTGAATTGTTCAAGTCGATGTGGATAGGTAGGTGGTTTGCGTGTACCTGTTTTTCGGATTCTCTTGGGAAAGATTTTTGTCTCCATATGTGGTTTTATGTTGGGTACGACGTGCAACCATTCGGTAGGTTTTGGAAGCGCCACTAACGATACGAAGTGCTTCGTTTAAAGTAACGTCGTTTCGATTCGTATGAGCACTTCCTTTCCAGTCATACTGAAAAAAGGAAAAAGGAAATGCTGAGTCTCGTAGGACATTTGCTCCAATGTCGTTCCAGTTAATTTCCGAAAAGAGGTTGAATCTGGTTGTGATTTTTGCAGCTGCATGAATGCGATTTTCCCTAAATGTTAGTGATATGTCCAATGTCCAAGTGCTTTAGATCATGATGAAGCTCAATACCATCGAAAAGAACACGAAGTTTCTGGTTTTTTAGGAAATAACGGCGCAGTACATCCAGATCGCGAGTGAGACCAAATTTCAATGTCACGAATTGGCACAATAAATATATGAAAATGACGGCGAACGAGGTTGAGGGTACATTGGCTACCTCAAGAATTAGAATAGAAGCACCCTTATTTTGACCATCGTTCATTCAGTAGGATGGTACTTGAGGTTTATCATATAAAACCGAAAGGTACGACAACCCTCACTAAAACATTCTTTTGGCTCGTGGATCGATATCCATGAACAACACCCACATCTGAAAATCTCTACGGTCAAATGAATTAAAATTAAATTTTCGATAAATTTCCAATAAAATCAACACGTCATTTCTCAACCTCCTCTTAAGTCCATGGAAAAATCACCAAGTTCCACTTTAACTTGACCAAATGAATTGACATTGAAATTTCTCCTCATCAAACGTAACATTTAATCGAAGATCTGCTCATCTTGAATTGGAAATTGAGAAACCATTTTGATGACATTCAACATCCATGAAATACGAATGAGAATGATTCGTAGAGACGGTCTTCGACATATAAATTTGAAATGCGCGCATCATGTAATAGGATGCAAAGTGCAGTATGTAAACTGCCGACTGTGCTAATGAAAACAATTGACTTCCTGTTGACTTGTTGGTTATTTTATGAAAAGAGTTTTTGTTTTTTTACGCGCATCAAATGCATTCGTATACACATCACAGTGTGGCAACAAACATTTATTATATTTAGATGCGTAACTCTGTTCAGTTCAAAGCTACACACAAAATTGGTATATCTGATATAATGTGCAGACACTCTCATGTGTGTAATGTACGAGTGGTTGCGATGGATTCAATGCGTTTTCTTTAGATTATTTTTCATTTTTAATAAACTCAAATGTTTGGAAGACGACGACGACGACGGCGCAATAAACAGTTTTTATGTTCCTCTGTTCAACTCTCTGTGTGCCTCGTTTTTTATTTGAGTTCAGTGTTAATTTCGAAATAAAACAAAACAAAAAAATCTTGACACTGGCATCATTGAATGGGAAGGTATAAATTTATAGCCACGACCACGACTACAACACACGTCTTACACTTTCTATATTGCCTGTTTGTTGCCAGCAAAAGATTTCAATTAAATTTTCAAAAACATTTTTTTCAACTTTGCCCAAAAAATCCATTTTGCTAACAATAAATCAACCGTGAAATTATACGCGAGACTTTTGTTGTCTAAAATCTTTTTTTTTCATTGTAAATTTATTCAACGAAGAGATTATGGGACACGTTAACATTTCGTTGTGATGCATAGAAGACAAGATCGATGTCTCAACCTTTCAGTAACAGTTAATCATCACTGTTGTCGACTGGGAAGAGTAAAATAATGACGATGATGTTGATTTTTTAGTAAGAAAACTGGAATTCGAACAAATGAAGTAGAAGATTTTTCATTAAATATCTGACTACCGAACAGGGTAGAGTTAGTAGAGATTTCTTATTAGTGTTAGCGCAGACTTCGCTCTGCTAACTAAGAGCGCGCTACATTCCAAATATAAATTGGCCTTCACAAAAAAGTAGTACAGGTTTGAAATCATTGGGAACTAGGGTGGTATTAGAGTTAGCGTACTTACGCTGATCAAAAGCTGGCCATAGGTGATGTGCAGAACAACTATACCGATGGAATTTCACGGTGTCACCCACACAGTGACAGTGATGTAAGCCAATCTATTGCTGAAACCGAGGAAAACAACCCAACACGCCCAACACTCAATTCAAAATAATGATTTATTGAGACTTGTTCTAGGGAGACAGTCAACAGATTCAAAAAACCGCACGTTGTTCTATAGTTTCATCCCTCGGTAAACAAATAGGATGAGCTTGGACCACAACCAAACAAGCCGTTTGATTGTTTTAACTTGTTGGAAAATAGGGAGCCAGGAAAACAACACACCGACCAGTGAGGGGGTAACCGTTGTGAAATTTTTGGGACAAGCCAAGCCGATGAAATTTTTGGAAATGGATTGGAAATTAATTGGAAATAAATAGAAATGGAATCGTTGGGACAGATTCTAGCCAGTGGTTACCCCTCGCCCACCAGACTGAATAACTATTCGAAGACTGACAAAACTATAAAATCATAAAAGAAACGGAGAACCTTTCGGACATTACGACAGATTGTGATCGGCTCATGTTTCCATTAAATTGCCAATTCCGTCTAATTACATCTCATTTCACTGATAACATCAGCGACACAGCCATTTCACTTTTTCTTCGTAAATAATTTAATTCCACCGGTCGATATCCAAATGCGATCGCTCGCATATATTGTTACGTGCTCACAATATTCAAAATGATCAACAGCTGCACAACCGCGTCGTTCCGTTGCTTTTATTGACTTTCAATCAATCACAATATTTTCATATGCAATCGTAAACAGTTTTGTAGCCAAAACTTCAGATCGTTTGTAGTGTCTTGCTATCTTGCACTTTACAACAATGCTCGCTAGGGCCATGGTACCTATAATAATGAAATTTCCTCTCACTCACCGGACAATGTAATTAATTGACGTTAAAAGTTTTGTTTGTAAACTTATTTTGAAAGTAATGCCCCCATCCATAAATACAGTCATAGCGTTTTGCCGTCGTTAATTAATCTGTAAAAAAATGGACTGGGCGTTAAACCGACTTTTTTGCGGCCTGTATGCATTTCATACTCTTTGTTATTCTGTGTACCCGCACCGCCGTTTTTTTTTCATTCCTTGATTGCAGACAACGAACCAAAAGAAAACTGGTAAAAAAATATCTATGAGAATGAGAGGAGGAGGCTTGCACACATGAAGTCAATACACACATTGTAATTGCGGTTAGATTTACCACAACATTAAAAGTGTAATTAATTATTGTGATCTCCCAGAGATAATTACGGGATTATGTTCGTTTCTCGAAAGCGTGATTTTGTGCACATACGATCTTTTGTTTCACCGAGCTTGTGGGATAGTAGAACTTAAGGCCACGCTTGCATGCAATGGTACAAAGTGATGAAACTTGAATTATTACTTACAATTGCGATTATATTTTTGTAATACTTCGTAGAGGCGGTTGATCCTCTGTTTTTTTTCTCACCTCGGTCTCATTCAATAGTTATTCAAGTAACAAGAGTATGCATTGTTGTAAGCCAATTCGACGGCAAGACTTGCATACATACTCGCCAAATCAAACACTTTCCCTAAGTTGCATACAAAGTTTTCATACCTTGTAATTTGATCCATTTACGTGAAAATGGCGAAAGTTGATTATATATTCTTGAGCAGAGCGAAAGTAGGTATGATCGTTCGAAGGCATGTAAGGAAGTGATTACAGTTCAATGAACAACATTGCTTTCTTGGTTGTTGTCCATTAATTGCACTAAATACTCCTGATGTTTTCCTCAACACAATGCAACTAGATATTGAAGAGGCAGCTTTTTTTAAGAACTTTAACTCGTGGCACCCTACGTACTGCGGGGCATAGCGTGCGAAATACTTTACACAGCCGTAAGGAGTATGCTGTTTTTACTAGGGAGACTAACACCACGCTACAAAATTCTAACTCGTTGAAGTAAAAATGTCTGAACGGTGACATGACGTGTATCTATTACTTCATTTGTTCTACCAACTTTTTAGGTACGATGGGTCCTCTCTCGAGAAATGTGTTAAACTGAAACGACTCAAAAATTTTCGCTCCGAGGTTTATCTCTGTAGTCCTGAGTTAAACAAAAATTTGAAGAAAACGCTATTGACCGAGCGTCATACATGAGAATCGTCATACAAAAAGTTTTCCACGTTCTTAGTGACATGCCTGATTTCGGTCAATTTAGGTTTTTGTAAGAATTTTTCTTACTTGGATGTTGATCAGTTTTTTGGTTTCGAATTTTTCATTTGAACGTATTTGAATTAGTAATCAAAAATTGTGTAGAGTCACACTGCGTTGCCCGAGAGAAAGTTGGACAATACTTGGCAATATGACCCTTGTGCAAATGGTCCAATACGTGCGGTATACCTTCGGCTTATTTTCCATGAATTTTTATTTTCCATGAATTTTTATGCGAAACTTAACGTTGCATGTGGCATGCCGTAAAACAGGATACATTGGATGCTGCAACGTACTTCAATTATTCGGAAACAATTTCATGACACAAGCAAACTCATTTTGTGTTTTCTTGAGCAACTTGCGTCGTTTATTGTCTATTCGGCAAGAGTTTAGAGTCTGCATGTCCGAGCCGAAGCTTGTCGCTCACAAATGTGTAATGAAATACTTTCACAGCATCCAATGGAGTTAATGTAGTTTAGTCAAGTGCAACCTCATGCCCTAGCCCTAGCGATTGTAGTTGCTGAAGTGCACAGTAACACAATATAAGTGCAAACGAGAGTCGGTTCAGCGCTGCTGACAATATAAATCAAAGTTTAATCGAAGCATTCATTTAAAATGAGATAAAAAGATCCCAATGTCCCAACGTCATCGGGCTCATTAGCTCATTTAGCTGTATAAAACAGCGAAGAAAAAAGAGTTCAGATTGTTTGTAATGACGTGAAAATGGAGTGATCACTTCAACGTGACCGTACCAAATGTCATCGGACCAATGGCTTAAAAGTTTCTTAGCTTCGCCGACAGATGCGAAAGTTCTCTAATAATAGTGAGGGACCTATCTAGTAGGATTTCATAACTATTTCGTTTCTCAAAGAACACCAATTTGTTGGGCCTTATGTAAACTTCGAAACAGTTACAAGTCAAAAGATCGCGCTGAAAAACTTATGTGAAAAGAATTTCTTATTCGCATTCCGAACAATAAATTGAATTTTTTTTCGATTCTTAATTCAATGATTTATGGAAATATAAATAAATGAAAAAAAAATCTCGAGTCCAACAACAACAAAAAAAATGATACACCGAAGAAGACACATCGTGCGACTTTTCTTGCACATTGTATTTTCCAATTTTTTTCTTTTTATTTCTTTGGATTGCAACAGTGATATAAAAGGAGAAATAAACTTTATTTATCTCTCTATAATACCTACCATACATAGCGATCCATACATCTCGGTTCGATTTCAGCAAGAAAGTTACACCTACACAACACAATAATATCAATACAATGGAATGGAAGATGAAAAAAAGCCAAAAAAACCTTTCGCACAATGGGATGCGGGATGTTTTGGGATCTCGAATTCAATTTTTTGTTTTGTTTCGAACTGTTTTCATTTCATTGTTATTCCGCAGATGATGTCCAGAATTTTGCAATTTATGGTTGATATCAAAAATGAAATTTTTTTTGGACTTGTACGAAGTACGAGGGTCTTATGCTTTCACCATAGAGATTGTGGAAAGTTTTCTTAATGACGGTCTTTTGAGATTGCGAGAGTTTTTGTTTTAACTTTGAATGTGACTTCGTGCTGGTTTTTAGGACCTTTCAAAGCAGTTAAAGACATTCTACGTTACATCAAGTGGTGCCAATTCATTAAATTCGACGTTTCAGAGTCGTTTTGTTGAGCATGCTGTCTTGTGAAGGGTGCTAGTCAGAGCAACTGACGAGGACCGCTACTAGCACCTGTTGTCGAAACAGCGAATGATATTTTTTCTGTCTTTTGACTCACTTAACGTGAGCCATGGGAAAGGGAAAAGCGACGTTGAGCTTTGTTTGTCTCTGATTTTGTTTTTTGTGTTTATATTCCATCCACCGCTGGAGCTCTTCTTTTTTGGATTTCCACCCCCTGTCAGTTTTAAGACAGGCTAAACGTAGTGCAGAGAAAAGGCTTTCTCTCTTTGCGTTTGTGACACGTTGAATTCAAATCCCTGAGCAAGAGTACATCTTCTGTAGTCACTCCTAGATGCCACATCAGCAATAAATGTCTCTCCATCAGTCTATCTGTCCGTGAAGAGAATAACTTGATAATGACATCAAAGAGAAAAGAGAGTTTCTTTTATTTCGGAGAGACAAGAAAGTGGTTTTGTTTTCGTTTACAATGCAGAAAGTGTGTGTTGGTGGACCAGCTGACGAGCAGCTACGAACAATCGGCACAAGCTTATGATTGGGTGACTGTATTATCGGCAGTATTGCTCGTCCAAAAATGATAGATGACGTAAATGTAAAGGTATACTAATCAGGTGCCGAGGTACACCAATCGACACCAGCTTGTCGAAATCGGATCACGGGATCCGTAATTAGAGCCTGTAGAGTGAACTTAAGTCGATCTACTCTACCGTACAACATCGAAGATAGAGTGAAATGCATGCAATTTTCATGATTTTTTTTGTTCGAAAGGCAAGCCAATGATACCTCATAAGCGGTAAGACGGCTTCCGGTGACCCAACAAAATGGCTGTCAGTCGCCAGTTTGGATTTTAGTGTTTTTTGAATATATTTCAAGTAAATTTTACCTGATTTTGGTGAATTTCGAAATTTATGTAAGCAATTTTTAACGAGGCATAAGCTTCAACGAAATGATTCAAAGTCGCAGTGTTGCAGATTAGTTTTGAGATGTAATAATGCTACTCGTACGGGTCGCTCATATGTTTTTCTTGAACAAACCTTTTCTCATCGTTACTATTTGGGGGTATTATAGAATGGATGGTGTCTATGGTATGGGTGAATTTAATTTTTAGCGATTTGTCATGTAGTATGGGGTCCTATTCAAATAATAATTTTTTGTTTACTTTTTATTAGAAGATGAGAAAAAAATAATTCAAAAGAATCTGTTGCGTTTATGTGCGCATTCAAAATGGCCAGTGTTCTTTTATGAATGTACCTTCTTCAACTTCACATATTTCATGCGTTTCGTTTCGTTTCTTCTTCTGCGATCGAATGGGAAACACAAAATTTCACACTTGCCTCGATCTAATTTTCTAAATAAATATTAATGCAGCCAGTCAGTCAATTGTTATAAACAGCCAGTTGGTGGATATTTATTTAAATTCACAAAAATGCTCTTTTGTGTCCGCATATTAAGTAAATATGGAGAATAATAAACGAAAAAGCAAAAAATTCGACCTTATGACGCAAAATGAGATGAATTCCCTGTTCGAGAAGAGGGGGCTGGGAATGAGTTGCCAAAGTTATGCACATGGTACACACAAACAATTTTTTTTATTAATAATTTCTACCTGCTCGATGGATTTCGTTTGCGTTGATAAAAACCTGTTTCACAATAAAATTCGTTCGTGCAAAAGATGTTTTTATTGAAATAAATAAAAAAAGGGAGAGAAAATCATATCATTTCGAGTGGTGCGCAACTGACTCAAGTGGTTTATATAATGGTTGGAAATGTCATCTCGAAAAGAATGATTCGACTGAGTCTCAATGCCTGGGAAACAATTTCCATAAAAAATATTCTCTCGATTCAATTGTAAAGGTATGAATTCAATGAAAGTTTGTCTAGATCCGTCAACTGTCGTGTAGACATTGACAGAACACAATATGACAGCGTCTGGTTTCACTTGCGTTAGAGCAATGTTAATTACGTCGAGTTTGCAGGTAGTTGGACAATGCAAATGATAATTCAAACCAAAACTTGTAGCTAGTGCGATCACTTTGTCACTCTGGCGCTGGCCGTTCAAAACGTAGATACAAAATGAGAAGAGAGCATCAGCATATTGAATTGGAGAAGCAAGAAGAAGACCCGAGACCTAAGTTCCACATTAAGCAATTCAACGTTACTGTTTCGCAGGGGCCAACTCGATTGTGCATGGGATTAATTAAGAGTCAGACCTGAGACTAGCTTTGGCTTCACAAATAGAAATGGAATAGAACTTTTATATCAAACAAAAGAAGAAACAAATTCACGATAAGTTTACCAGTTCCATTGAATCTGCTAAGTACAGAACACAACTAATTAAGGCTTCAAACTTGAAATAAATTCAAAAAAAACATCGAAAGAGATTCGATCTTTGTATTGAACGCCAACAGTTATATCGTCATTTTGTCGAGGGGTTACGCACTTGAAGTCATTCCATTTATTTTCAAAACCTCAGAAGTGCGTCACCCCTTTCCAACACTTTATTTTTCCCCAACAAGGGCTGGGTTTCAGCTCCGTTGTGATAAAAGATTTCCTACCTCCAAGTCGTCCGAGACGTCAACTCCGAACCTATCACACACGCCAGTCATATGTCATCGATAACAAAGATAAGAATAAATGACAAGCTTTGAGTAATGGGGTGTTTTATATGGCAATGCTGAAGTCAAAACAATTGAAGTACAAGATTCGAAATCAACCGATTGAAAATACTTTGATCAAAAGAAGTAATAGACCCGAAAACAACACTGATAATATGCTTGACGTCTGTGTCAGGTCAATGGACAGCTGAAAGCTTACACTTCGAGCCGATATTTTAGCTATCCGTTGGAATTGTGTATATTCACACTCCCAATGGCAAGTAATTGTTTGTGAGAGCAAACAATTGACAAAAACAAAATTATTTTTAAGTTTCTTATGGCACCTTGACCAACATCACACTCATGTTGGCATGTGGTGGAACATATATTCAACATAAATAACAAATTTCCGAACAAATCTGCGATTCAGTATCTGGTTCACTTGAAAAAAAGTGTTATTTAGAAAGCGGTGTCATAGTGCGAACAGGTTCTCGATACATAACGGATAAAATTCAATCATTTTGTGGGGCGTTGGACCAATTTTTTTTTCTGTTCCTATCTCCAATGCAAAATGGTTTTAATCTTGTACGCGAAGAGAAACAAAAAAATTCATTTCGCTTCGTTACGAAATTGCCTCATTCGTTAAAGTACTCATAAATGGAAATTAGAGAAAAATCCAGTTACAGCCGCCACGCCACCTCACTGTGCGCGTTTCATTCCTTTACACACAAATATCTTGAATAAATGTCTCGTTATAACAATCAATTGCTTGTGTGTTGCAGTCTAAATTTTGATGAATGTAACAGCGAGATATCGTGTGCTCCATGTAACACATGTATCGACGATTGAGTCTACATAGCAATTGATAAAATGTTTGAATTTTACGCACAGCCAGTTCCACACTCTAGTTAATTTATTCCAAATTGACACATTACACAATTGCGCGCCATTTACATTAAAGTTTAAATTGAACATTTCTTTTTCATTGTCTTTGGATGAACTTTTATCAACGATCAAATATTGGAACAGAACTTGTGTACGATAATCACAGACAATTTTTGCGTTTCAACAACTGCCTGTTTACACATGCATTTTGAACGTCTCATTTAACAAACATTGTTAATCTCATATCAACCACACCAAATTGCCTTTTTCCGAATCATACCAAATTGGTCGAATTCACCGCCACATTATTTTCACTCAAAAAACCACACAAGGCAAAAGAATTAAAAAATTCTTGTTCACACTGATAATCCGTTCGGTGATGCGATGCGGCGACGATGGTTATCCTTCATTATGTTGAGCAGCTCTGAACATTTCTTTCACGTCTAGTCATTAGTTTCATTCACGGTGTTCGCGAAATGAATGAATATTCGCAGGGAAAGACAAATCGCGATTCGCGAATTCGCTGGTCCAGTGACAGTGGTGTGCGTTAACATTCCCCTTTTGTTTATAAATATATTTTTGAACCGGTTCGCGCGTTCTCCTCACAAGTTTTTTGCTGTTTTTTATTTGCAAATTCTTGTGAGTGTTGGTGTTATCATGACACGGTTTAATTGCGTCATATTTGTTGAAAAGAGACACAATTCACTTAAATGATTCAGCCGGTGTTGGTCATATAATACGTCCGTCCATACAATCATATATAGAAGGAAGAGTGTGTAATAAACGACGTACATAAAAATTTTGGGCATTTATTTTACCGGATCTTTGAGTACCTACCGCACCACGGAATCTTGTTTCTTTCATAAAATACAATGACTCCACACACAGACATAACGTTGGGTCAATGGATGTTGGAATGGATTAAAATTCAATTAGTTTTCAATTGTACTCTGCAAATCAGAATTTACATCCGTCTGCTATCATTCTTAAGCTACACACACATTTTCTGTAACTTCCATATTCGTAAGCGGTTGGTGTGTAAGAATGGAATTCATTTTTGATTCGATTCTAGTCGTTTCAATCATTCAAAATTCTCTGCAAAACAATTTCGGTTCAATGATCTGGAACTACGTTGATACGTCAGATTCACAATTGATCGCAAACTAATGAAATTTCAACGAGGTAAATACCACGAATGGAACATATCAATGATTCATTTTAGAACAGTTTTCTAGTATAACAATTTGAGTAAACAAACGGACACCTAGATCTGTACTCAGTGGTCGGAAATGACCACACACACTTTTGACATGAAAACTCTAGTTCGGGAAAATCGTCTGTGGAATCGAAATTCCAAAATTTTATGGAGTGAGGTTGCATTAATATGAGACAATAGGTTTGCTGCTTCGCTCATCGAAGTGATGTGAGAAGCAGGCATCCAATTCAATTCAAATGGTTACATGCAACATTGTTGTAAACTAGATGAGCTATCACACTCGTGAGGAACTTCAATCAATATTTGCAGCAAAGGAAAATGCAAGGTCTTACGGAGTGAATTGCCAAAACTTCAATTTGATGCCTGGTCCACTCTCCCGAGGAAGGGATTCAGCGCAATTCCGTTGACTAACAAATGATTGACTAATGCAATGAAGATGACTGGTAAACGTACTCTCAGTAAAAACAAACTCCGGATATGGTCAAAAGAATGGCCGTTGTAGACACGAGTTTGAAACATTAGGACACATCCTTGGGAAATGTTCACATGGTGAGAATTTATTCAACATCATCCGATCTTCACTGGCAACTAAACTAAAGGTCGGAAGTTTGATTTGAAATCAACATTTTGTACTCTTAAAGGCATTTCTATCAAAATGTTCACCTCATTTGATTGATATTTCATGCAAAATTTGTCTAGAATACTGAGTCACTAAGCTACTTTATTTGAAAACTGTGTCAATTAAGTCTATTCAGCCCATCAAATACACCACCCACATAAAGGCTATTGCATCCTATTGACTAGAACAATTGTACGAATCTACTACTTCCTTTGATCTAAGCATTTTCATCAACACGTTCGTGATACAAAATCTTTTATTTCATTAGTTTTGTGTGTATACAAACAAACACCCTAGCAAGACCTCATTAATAATATTCTC
Organism: Phytosciara flavipes; assembly: GCA_026413405.1. NCBI lineage: Eukaryota > Metazoa > Arthropoda > Insecta > Diptera > Sciaridae > Phytosciara > Phytosciara flavipes. The sequence goes on along the minus strand of JANTFA010000008.1, from coordinate 18,817 downwards.
GTCAAGGCAATAACAAATGACTCACAGGTCGTTGCCAATAAATGTGAAGCATTGTCTTATAATGTGTTAAGCTAATTTACAAAATTCATCGATTGAACTCTTTTCAACATTACTACAACTCAATGCCAAGCCATTCCCAATATCGTTCCCCAATTTCTCAAATATAAAACCAAAAATTCCTCCAATTTCGGAAGGCGCCATCAGTATAATACGTATCTCCAGTGCAATGTATTCCCATTCATCGAAATGAGTATTCACATCACACACAACATACAATTACAAAAGAGGGGAAAATTCGCAATTTATGTGTGCGAAAAGAGAGATGCTTCCATTCATTAAATTGCTGTAATACAAAAATGTTGTGGCTGTGTAATTTCGGCACACATGTGCGGATTTTGTCGCATACGTATACGGACACACAGGCGAGAGATATGGAAAAGCTTGAAAGAAACAAAACGAAAAATGTTGAGATTGGTCATGGATTTCCGCGTAAAGCCGAATGAGTTGAATGGGGTAAGGTGAATATGTATTCTCTCTCGCTAAATAAGTGGTATACCATTGCAAAATCACTATTTCATTCTGTTTTTAAGATAGAGGTAATTGTTGCGCAGGTCGCGTCAAATTCAAACACATTGACAGACTTTTCGCACAAATGAAGACGAAAAACAACAAAAGGGAACAACAACTTCTCGCTGGTGTAAGTAATACCAAGGAATTTGATGTGTAAGAATTTCGCACAAACAAAAAAACGGGCGGAAATAAGTGTGAGATGGTGTGTGCGGCATATAGAACCATTTCGTGGTTTGTTAATCATTTCGCGAAAACTTTCGTACGATTGGAATTTTGTTTTTGTGTGTTCCACGCACATTAATGAGATTTCCGCAAACTTGTTTTTTAGCATTTTATAGGTGATGGTCAAGGTCACTTTATTGTGTATGGAATCAGGTAGTTGCGTACAGTGCTGATGTGTGGAGTGTATTTTCGTCGATTTTGTTGTTTTTGATTATTATTGCGACGATGCTTTATTTTTAGCTGTACGATCGATGATGTTTTTGGCAAGTTTTGTGTGCTGTTAATATTGTCTGACTGATAACAGAATTGATGATAATAGAATTTCGACCGATTTGTACAAATAAAAAACTTGTTTCCTATAATAAGCATAGACACAATCAATTGGTATGGCTTTGAGACTCGTACAGAGTTATTCTCATTATGTTCTATGGAGTTTGTGCCTTGAGTGTCACCGTTTATTGAACATTCACCTGGGGAAACACCAGATCGTAAATTGGTACCGGTACTTGTTCTTGTTCGAGCAATGGCCATCATTAACAATTCTGTGCGTGTGTGCGTGAGTTATCTATTCCAATCGAATTTTTTTACAATCAATGGTGTTCTCTGTTTGAATAAATTTAAAAATCACCGGAACCAAGGTCAATTTATTCAGTGATATGCATTTTGTGTTGCTATTCTGTTTCTATATTTACAGTCGATAAAGTTGCAATCAGCGACCTTCGTTTATGCAGAAATAGCTACTTATCAGACAGCACAACGATATCGCTGAATGGACTAATTGGTGACTTTCTAAAATGATTTTTTGTAGATTCCTTGTTCGAGTCGTGTTGAGTTCTTTAAAAAGCGAAAGTTTCGTTGGAGTCTATTTTTGATTTTGATGACTGTATTCAGAATGCGTGGAGTGAATGTACCACGGTGAGCTTGAACAAACTCTTAGTCAAAGTGTCGAGTACTCGGGGTTTCCAGCTAGGAACGTTTCAGCATTGTTCTCATGCAAGAACTAAAATCGCCGAACCGGGTCTTTGTCGACACTGTCGGTTTTTGTGATTTTTTTCTATACTCTCGGCGAACTTTGACTACCGCTACATCTCACCAGTGGACATCTACTTTGGATTGAGACTATGGTTGTTAGCTAGCCTGAAGTATAAGCTTTGTAACGGTACCAAATCTTTTCCCCATGTGTTTCGAAAAGTATATTTTTGAGACGAGTTTTTGCACATGGGTCTTCCATGGTATCTTTCGAAGGCTGGCATCTTGGACCAGACCTTTTGTTTAAGTTCGAATGAAGGCAGTTGAGCGCTTCGGTTAAATTTTCAACGCTTTGTTTTTTGGTTTTGTTCCGAAGAAAGAAAAACTCACTGGAGTTCAATTGTATTGACTGCATTGCCAACCAAAAAAGGTGACATTTTCTGACACATTACTCCCACATGTTTTTTACCGTCATTGCACAAAGTAATACTTTAATAGATCGACTGTTACCCCAAAATTATTGAAATGAATATTTGACTAAAGTGGAATCAGAGGAAGAATGGTTCAGCGATTTTGGCTCAAAGTTTATGGCAATCGTGTAAAATCAATCAAGAAACTGTTTGGATTAACATTTCACTGAACAAAGCAATAGACAAAGCACGATTCTTTGCAAAATCTTGGACATGCAGCTAGGCATCTGGCAGAAATGCGAGACATTAGTTTATAATTCAGCGAGCTTTGAATTTGGCAAATCATTATTGTGAACGGTGTTTTAGGCCGATTGTAAGAAACACATGAATCTCGTTTCATGGTAAACCACTTTCGTAGGACTATGTTTGCTTAGACGCCTTCGGTCGATCATATACGAAGTCAATAACTTGAGTCACGAATTTATATTTGTTCCAGTAGCATCAGAGACATCTGGGGTGTTCTTGCAAATCGGATCTTGATTTACTTAAGAAAATTGGTAGTAAAATAACACAAAAGACACATGCAAAGGTAGGGTATGTCTATATTGTAGTCAAAGGGTACATTTGCAGTTCAACGCTTCAATATTAGTAACATTAAAACCTTCGGAAATTTTTTTATCATATTTACGAAACGCTATACATCTGCTATCGATAAGAACGACAACAAATAAAAGAAAATGTCCGACTTGTTCGGTTCTTATATATAGCAGACCGTCTGCTCAAAGAATTGAAGTAAAAGATTTGAAATCAATCTTTCGAAAATGCTTCATTGATCAAAAGAAGTAATAGACGCGATCAAAATGCGGTTGATGACAAGCACGAAGTATGTGACAGTTAAACCGTTCGGTTTTGCATAATTTATTTGTCTCTACAGCAGTTTGCCTTTTCTGTGTAAAATCTTTCAGAAGTGTGTATATCGGCTTGTACGCTTTCCGGTCACATGACTGCTAATATTAAAAGAACGAAAAAAAAATTAGAAATTACCAAAAGTGACCAATTCCCCCACAAAACTTGAATTTGAAAACCGCAGATAACGAAAATGCAAAATGTATTTGCATTTATCGAAACTACACAAAATTACCTAGATTCGTAAATGGAGTATCGTGTGCACATGTTTCGAATATTTTACACAATTCAAATTGCGACTAATTACAGCCATTAACCAAGATGATAACGATGTTACATTCAAAACAGTACAATTTATTGCACTCTGTCTAGTCAGGTTTGTGGTTTGTGTTACCAGCTCAGATAATGCATCTGAAAATAGTACACGGAATTAGTAGCGTCGAATAAATCTTACGTTTTGCGAAGGAAGTGATTGGCCTCGTCAAACCAGGTCTGATACAATTGATGTTCAAAATAATGAAGTACAGATTTTTGCACCATTTGTACGTGTTTGGATTGAAGGAATAATTGATGGAGCTCTAAAACACGACTCAAAAGCATGTTCTTGTTAGTGGATAGTAATCCATCTTCTCAAAAACGTTAGAAAGAGTCGGATTTCCTTCACCGGAATATCTCCCTTAACAATGGTACAAACTAAAGGTCCCCGTAGTGTTGAACTGACTTTCAAAATACAATGGATCTTGAATATGAATGACCATCAGAATGTAGGAGAATGCTGGATGGGATATGGTTTATAGTACGATTTGTGTGAATTGTGTCGTGTCAGATCTATGAGACGATGAAGAATTAAATAGAAACACACAGCTAAACCGGGAGGTCATGGGTCCCGGATCATTGTAGTTCTTTGTACATTATATTGAATCAAATTTAATAGCTTGTCCAACTGCTAGTACCGAGTGGCGGCAGTTGAGTTATAAATCTTCAGTTAACATATAAGTTCTAATCGAGTGACGGTCCAGCGGTGACCAGATGGAGTGTGACCATGTGAGCATTGCCAACTTTTATTGTAAAAAACATCGTGGGCTTGATAGGACTTGGAGGACTATTGAAAACAATCCTTGCAGGCAACAGAATCCGTATTCTTACAACAGAATGCCCTTCTCTGTAAACGGTGCTCGCACCAAACTCTTCACGAGAAGTCTGAGTCTTCTCGTGTATCTATGGACTTTGGCTTCACAAGCCCATCTCCATCATTTGTACCATTGTTATGTAAAATTTTCTACTGCGAAATGACCAAACTAGGATGCACATTGGGCTCGAGTCCACACTTCTGAATATTCTTGTTCGATTCAAGAATTTTCGTGGATTTATTTCTATTGTAGAACTATACCAGAAGACACACGTGTAACCTTCCACTCCGTGTATAAAGTCAGTGGATAATACAATCTATAATTGAATTCCAATTTAATAATTTATAAACATATCGACAAAGGTATAATAGCTGGGCTGTTCCAGGTGACGACATATTACAGTAAATTTTCAGTTCGCATATTACTATATGTAGAGGCAAGGCTCTCCCTTCAATCATGCCCTGTGAACTATAATTTTGTCATTTTTTTTTCACTTTCGATATAACATTTTAAGCGCAAGTGTATTTACTAGATTCACTGTGTGTTAGGATCTACTACCTATCTATCTAGGTAGGTACATGTTGTATACGACCACTGACTTACACACGCACACACATCTTTTATTATCTGGGGCGGTTGTTCTACATACATACGTTTTCATTGCCTATTAACTTGTGACAATAAAAAAAAACCGGCGCTGGCTGCTAATAAATATGCTGAAATGGACTAAAATTGACCAACATAAATGACGATGAAAATTGGCTGTAACTTTGTTGTACACATACGGCTTGTATAGGTTGGAAAGGTATGCAATTTAGAAATTGCATATTGTCGACAATAATAATAGCGAATGCAGTTGACGGATAATTGAACAGTAAATTCAGAAATGTGTACAGATAACCCAGTACGGGTAATTAATAAAAGTTTTATGTTCGTAATTGTAACAGAAAAAAAACTATAAAAATTGCTGGATATTACTTTGTCACACTGTTACTGAGTATATGTTGCGATATCTCTCGATTTTTTCATGCTTTGGTCTTGCATAAGTGACGTCACTCTTTTTCAGTGTTGCCACCAGGAGTCAATAGTGTCTTCTACTCCCTCATCTAGGGGGTAGGGCACTTCATTAATCTGATGTAGGCGAGGGGTTACTCACTGAGAAAGATTTCGTGACACCAATTACTCTTACCAAATCTCTTTTTATCTGACAATTCCTTGCCATTCCCTCCTAAAGTGTGACACCATTTCCTTCAGTCAGTAACCCCTCAGACGTAGGTTAGTTGGTCGAAAAAATGATCGCTGTCGGCTAGAAAATATTCGTGAGGCTCAAAGATGCAGAAAAAATGGTTCACACACTTTTGTGAAAGATATCGGTGGCAGCAAAATTTATAAACCTCAAATTTTCGACCATTTTTGAAGCATTTAACCATTCCGCCTCACGAATTTATTCATTTGCTGGCTGGAACTATTTTTTTTTGAATGTCAATTCCAATAGCTTTCCAACGATGCCCCACATGAAGAGTTTCATTGCAAATTCGACACATTCGACACCGCTGAAATCCAATTTTCAATGAAACTTTTCGTATGAGGTTCGTTGGAAAGCTATTGGAATTGGCATTCCAAATTAATAGTTTCGGCCAGCGAATGAATAAATTCGTGAAAATCGAGGTTTATGAATTCTGCTGCGACCGGTATCTTTCACAAAAATGTGGGACCCACTTTTTCTGCATCTTAAAATCTCAGAAACATTTTCTAGCCAATAAGCCCCATGATTCTGCACGATCATTTTTTCAACCAACTAGCCTATGATGGCAGCACTTCAAAAGCGTGACGTCATTTTATGAACGACCTCTAAGTTTGTAGAAACCCAAACCGTTTTCGTCAGCGTCAGAGTACTACTGGAATTGAGTGGGCAGTATTTTCCAAGACCGTTGTTAAACCTGCTGAGCTCAACTGAATTGAATTTTTTTAAAGCAAACATTATCAAACGATGAGCTTCTCTTTCCACAAACGTTCATATGTTATCGACATCGGTAGTAACTACAAAATAAGCGGAGATCAGAGGCTAATATGCGCTCTTATATAGAGTGAAACGAATGAAGTAAAAGATTTTCTGTTTAATCCTAGGTGAAAATTTCAACAGACGAAGTACCAGATTTAACGAATCCACATCGAAACGTTTCCAACATGATTCGAAACAGTAATATTTTTGCCACTTTCTTTAAAAGCTCATGGCCTGAGGTCAACAAAACTCAAAACCTGTAAAACCAGTGGCTACTTACACTGTCACCCGTAGATCGTGCCAGATTAGTGACTAAATTTGAAATGATTTATGTAGAAATTGGGTAATATCAGAAACTATTAGGAAATAACGTCAAGTCAATTCTAAACATGAACTCAATTCACTTAACATCCGCAATGTATGTTCCCAGAATAATTGGTAAATGAATCCACTCAATGGCGAACTGGTGAACGTCCATTCGTATAATGCCATTACTATAGGCAGTCTAAATATTGGAAATCAACACAAGATAGTGAAATTGTAATGCCAATCGATATATTACTTTAATGTCGTGTAATTACTAGCACACGTCCGTGTATGCAATTACGCCAGCTTTTGTTAGCAAAATATATCACAATGTGGAGATTCGATTCAGAGATTACCATTTAATAACAGTAATGGTCTGACTCATCAAACATAAACTGTGTTAACTATGACGAAGCAACAGCACGTGAGAGGCAAATCGGAATAAATCAAAGCCTAAATAAAGCTTCGGGAAGTGGTTGATTCCGTTCAATTTTATCGCAAATGTGTCTAGAGCTTCTCTGAGCTTTTTTTTTTTCAAAGTATCTGAAATGGAAAAGTCGATCAATTTTTCAAAATTTCAGAACAATTTATGGAAATTTTAGTAGAACTCGAAAATTTAGGGAAAAGCAACGGTTAGTCAAGTGTGTTACTCTATACGTGCAACGTGCTTGCTTGCGTTGATTCACTGTCTCTCAGAATTTTTTCATCTAAAAAGACAATGGACTTATTAACACCCTTAGTGTCACCGTTGTTCAGCAACAAGCTTTGGAAACTGTTGGGCAGTATGCGTTTTTTATTGATCGTGTTACGGGTCTCACCTTCTCGTTTAGTGTTAGCCCGAATCACTTTTGTCACTGTCGCATTTGGCCGGCCCAACTGTGCTTTGGTCTTCCCCTTTTACTCACTTCACGGATGTCTATCGAAAGAACTTTTCTCGTCACATTGCTTTCATCCTGGGAGTAGACTTTAGCAAACCATTTGTTTCTCTCGTTTTTGACTTTGCCGACAACGCGACGGGGTCTTTTATGCTCAAGGTGCTTCGTATATGTTCACTCTTGATGTGATCCAGCTCTGTGACGCCAAGAGGCATGCGGCACATTTTCATCTTCGTTGGTGTCAGATCACTTCCATACTTTTCATCCAGCATTTTGAACCATAAGTGAGTAAAGGTCGTACCACCGTCGAGTATATTTTGCCCTTGAGTTTTGGTGGCACAAGCTTGTCGTACAGTACTCGTCAATTTGGTCGCCGTTTAAGCCAGACCACACTGATCCCACGTCTTTGTCACAATTTCACAGTTTGTTGATTACCGAGCCTGAGCCAAAATATTTGAAGCTATACTCTTGTAAAAATAGCAGTTCCTAAAGCTTGTAGCGAGGAGTAAACCACTCTTTTTTCAGATTGATTATTTGGATTATCTGGTGATTATTTGCTACCCCTCAACTTATATCATAAATACACACTCGTGTCACCAAATTATCTCTCATGTAATGAATGACATCCGCCGCTTCCAAACGTAATCTACTATTGCCATCAATCTGTTTCGTTAATAAGATCAAACGAAGTAATAGATTCGATTAGTTACGGGTGACTTCTTTCTGTCTGTTGTTGTGATTCTGTTACCGTGTAACTTAAAACTTTTCCACAGGAATTGTCTTTTTGTTTGCAATGCACTTCGTTTGCTTCCTTTCTCTCTCGATCTCCGTTGGTAAATAAAGAAAGAAAGAGATGGAAAAACCAAAATTATCGAAAAAATTCACCAAATATTCGAAATGATAATTCAAATATTAACTCAGAGAACGACGAAATTTCTGAAAAATATCATTCAATTCAAATAAAAACCTATTTTTATCAGAGAGTTTATTTAAAAGTGCAGTGACCGAAAACCGTTCAAAAGAATTACTCGCGTTATCTGGCAAAATAAATATTTTTAGCCACGCGTTTCATATTAACCAAACCATGTTTTGTGTGTGTGCATTTCTAACGTATTTTTAAGGTTTTTTTATTCATTTCTCTACGCAAGGTACCAAGTTTTTTTTTGTAATGAAGAGAAAGGTGAATGAAATATGCTTCTCGATAAATATGTTTTGTGTATGTGATATTGCATACAGCAACATAGATAAATGTAATATACGCCGAGAGATTCAACGTACAAAAATATGTTTAGCAATCGAAATCGATGTCAAGTCTTGATAAAAAAAAATTATTTTCATTAAACGAACGCGCACCGGTTATAAGTTGAAAAGTTTTCGGGAAAAAAAGACATTTATTATCGGAATGAAATTTTATGTTTTATTTCTCTGTGTGTTCGTATAAAGGTTCGCTTTTTTCTCGTTCATTTCAGATATCAAAATGATTTATGCAACCATCCTACTTGCAATTGACCCTAATATTAGCATGTCGAATACATACGTATACGCAACACACAGACGCACGGCCTCGACTTGAGCGTAAATAACAAGAAAACAAAAACGTTTTTTGATCAGAAAATTATAGGCACGATCATGTTTTGAGATGAGGAATATGATGTGATGGTGTTTCGCAAATACATTGAAGAAGAAAAGATTTGTGACTGATGGAAGAAGGTATCGTTGAAAATGGAAATCGAGACGTCATTAACGCAAATGTCATTCATTTCGACACAAGTGCGGTAAAGTATGCAAAAACATTGGTGTTGCCCTAGATATTGGCATTAGCGAAAATGTTCGGAACAATATCACTAACTTATCGCTCTACCAATATCATCGTCTGTGATAATGGGGTTGTCAATCACGAAAGTGCACTTGATAATGTCTGTAATCACCTAGAACAAAATACAAAAATACAAAAATTAATTTGGAAAATGCTCCTGCACAATGTGCAAATAACCAATCAGTTTTCCATCTATTGATCCATCTGATCTTTCTATTTACTGACGTCGCAAAAAAGTAAAGCTAGGAAGTAAAGGTCCAGGTAGCTCAATCGGTGGAGCGTTGGACTCATAGCCTACGGTTATCGGGATCGACTACCGGTACACGAGGATAATTAGTCATTGGTATGAGCTTATGCATGTTGAGCTCACAAAAGGTCAAACAAAGAATCAAAAACAAAATTGGAATTGAAAATTGACAGAAGTTGAAGAGAACATGCAGTAGCTCCATCTATCTGTGGTTATACCTTTAATGAAAAAGAAGCTCGGAACAGGTCAGGTTTTACCTGAGCCTTAACTCAATCAACTGAAACCAGTTTTGGCCAGAGCCATTCAATTTTGGCCTGGCCTGAATTTACTTGAAACCTGAATATATCGAATCGATATTATCGATCAGGTCAGGCCTAACCTTATACCGACAGGTATAACTGAGAAAATATCAGGTTCAGATCATATTCGTTTCTTGCAATAAAGCGTGGATTGAGCAATGTTTTTCACAGTTGTCACTGAATGACGCTGTCGGCAAATCGGTCTTCTGTCACTTCAGAAGTCGGTCTTCTGTCACTCGCTAGAACAATACTTTCATGGACAACTAGATCAAAAACATTAAAATGTTCGCAAATGATTTCTTTTTTGAATTTTGGAGCTCAAAAGACCGACTTGCCAGTAACGCCATCGCTGATATTTGTGGTGGTCACAACAACAAATTCCACAATCTATTCAACTTTGCCTGCTTTTTGCATGTACCGACGCTTAGTTTCAGTTCAGGAGGGCCATATATTCGTGACCTTGATGGTTCAACTTCTCCCAAAAGGTGAATTGGTGATTGCAGCTGATCCTATGATTCGTTTTTTTAAATATTTTACAATGAAATGATGCACCTGATCGCCTAACATGATAATAATTGTTGGGAGCATTTTTTACGCATTTACAGTTCGTATGAGCCTAAATGTTGTGCTCGTGCTCATGTGAAACCGCGGGCTCATACAATTGTTCCATTTACTTCAAACTAAGAAAATGGGCTTTACAAAATGAAAAATTCAAACCATGAGCATCATCAGTGCCTGAAGTACTGGCATCACTTTAAAGTTTCTATAATTTTCTCGTCACAAAGTCCAAGTATTCGTAGGTTTCTTCTTCGACCCGTTCGTTAAAAATCGTGACGGAAACTTAAAACGGTAAAGAGATGTTCCTCATAATTATCGAAATTGTCGAAACATAGCAGTTACGTAATTATAACAATTAAAAACGGAAAAGGACTGGCTATTCCTCCATACAGCAATGGAATTGTAATTTCCAGCATTTCATGGTTTAACGGTTTTATCCAATTCAAACAACATTTACGACACGCATACGTGAAATTGTTTGAAAAAGGCCATGAGAGTGGATTGGGTTGACAACATTGCGAAGTTATAATTCCATGGTGGTGGTGGTGGTGGAAATTAAAAATGTTTTTTCCAAAAAAAAAGTTGGATATGAGGAGAGAGAGAGACTATAAACCCACGTAATATTAATTTGAATAATGCATAAGCATGTACACAACAAAAACGACCGAATTTCTCGATTTTGTATATGGCTTTTCCCAACCCCGCGCTTTTTTTACTTTTTTATTTTTTTACTAATTATGCGTACATGGGTAAATAAATAGAAAAACAAACTTTTACCTTTACCATTCGTTCTCTCTATCTATCTATCTGTACAACAATACAATATTCTATCAACCGGACATATCAAATAATCATAAGGTCAAACAATAACGAAAATGGGATATGCGAGGTTTTTTGGTTGTTTCACTCCATTTCCACTTTATCATATTCCTTTTTGGAAGCCCTTTTAATGTGAAATCGATCGGCGAAATTGAATAAAATGCGTGGCAATATTGCTTTCTGTGTCATACCATACACACGAATAATGTATGAAATGAACATTGCCATATGGGATTTTAGGAGGGCAATCAAAAGTGTTTTTATTTTTAGTTATCGAATGGATACAATACCACCACCACCGTACACTCTTAAAATTACTTAGATTGATTGAATTTGATATTTTTGATTAATGTGATCCATCTTTGGATTAAAGCTTGAAGCAGGCCATGCTAACCTGAAACCTGACCTGACAGCCTGATTAGGACTTGGAAAAGGTCGACTTTTACTAAAATCTGACCTGAAAATCGAAAATTTGAATTGACCTAAACCTGACCTCAGGTCAGTGATCTGATTTAATTTTGACCTGACATGTTCCAAATTCAACCTACTGACTTGATTTATTGACTTGTTTCAGATCTGACCTGAATTGACCTGATTCAGTCGAAAATATTCGTTAATTTAACGTTGTGCTAGGCTTCTGGCATTGTGCTTTTCATTTCACGGTTGCATGTGGTTTTGAGTTTGCAAGTTTCCATGATGAAATTAACAGATTTGCAGAAAAATTCTTCGAATAAAAACCACATGTTACATCCGGTCAGGTCACATCAGGTGAGGCTCAGGTAGCATCACGTTTCATGTTACTATTCTGAGTTGACTGACCTGATTCTGATTATAAACGTTTGACCTGACCTGAATTGAACTGAATCTGAATCATTCAACTTTCTGCTTAATCGGCTAACTCAAAACTGGGTCATCCTGTTATTTCAGCTCGATGATGAATTAGATGAGGTCAGATCAGGCCCGGTCAACGACACATTGGGCCAGGCTAGGCTCAGGTCATTTTAAAATAGACTTGCAGCTGGCTTGAATTCTTCGGGTAAGCCTTTTCAGGTTGGGGAAACCTGACCTGTTTCGGCCGTTATCCTTCATACAACTTGGAATTTCTTGGAATCATCAGATATTGGATCCTTGGTGACATAAATTCACATTTACTAGGGACCACTAGGGCCATTAACAAATTACGCACGTTTTACAGAGGGAAAGGGGTCTGGCTAAAAAGTGCGCTTCATACATTTTTGAAATTCAGAGAAATGATACCTAGATGGCGTTGCGTTGCAACGCGACGCCATCTAGGTATCATTTCTCTGTTGAAATTATATCAAAAGACATGGAGGGAGACGTTTTGATATTCTTAATTATGAGCTTGAGCAAATTTTGAATGGTCCTTAAGAAACTCACCAAGACACCAAGTTCGTTCATGTTTAGCTGCAGGATATTTACGCGCCAAGTAGAACATGTGGCTAAGAAGTAAATTGAGAAATAAAATTAAAGGTTCTGCGAAGCTTCAGATACACAAGTGGAGCAACAGCTTGAATCTAAGATACTTTATTCGACTCCTATTCAAGATCTAAGGTATGAAATCTCATGACCGATAGTATGAGTCATTCACATTTGTGATTACAATTGTGATTTTAAGTTTCAAAGAATTGAAAGAAAAAACTCGATTCACAGTATCAATACAGTTGCATATCTCACTGATTAGAGAGTACCTAACAACAATCTCGGTTCAATCTCTAATCGCCTGATATCGGAACATTTTACCGAAAGCAAACACCACGATAAAAATGTCCAGTGAAACAAAATTCCCGAAAATATAAAATTTATCTTTTTACAGTGTAGCACTGAAACACGAACGGATAGATAAATCTAAGCATACACTCCAAATTACTCGGTATGTCCAAAAAGAAAAAAATTCTTTCAAATATTTAATTCAAAATGAAGCGATGGACACAAAATAAACCAATTCCAAATTCTGATATTGCGTGATGGAAAATTAACGAAAATTGTGTGTATGGTGCCATTACATTTCATACGAAGAAAAGTATAAATTATATGTGGAAAGAAGAATTATTTTTTGACAACAAAAATGTGGCAAAACATTCACCAGCACAATATATTGGAAAGGTATGTAGAGGAAGAAAACACACACACAACACCACCCACTCACCCCAACACATCGTGTGTAATTCAGTGTATTAAAAACCTGTCCCCTTATTCCATTGCCACGATACTGGTAGAATTGATGGTGTGGTATCGTTGTATGTTAAATGGCCCTCAACTCTTGACTGCTGTACAAGCACGTGAACTGACAATGTTTCTAGATTATGACTTTCTTCGAATCTGTCGCTTTGGCACGCTTACGACTGATTAAAAAAAAAAATCTACTTTTCGTCACTGGTAAAATACTGTTATCGCCGAGTTACATTCAACGATCTTTTTAAAAAACCAACGAAAATTCAATTTTTTGTCATTGACTTAAGAAATGATTGTTTATGTATCTAATACATGTCACTATAGGTCATCAACGTGTCATCACAACTTATAAGAAACATGTTCATGCATAGACATAGACATTTGCTTGTCGTTGTGTACAATGCGGTATTACATGGAGCCTTCGTTCACCTATCAGCTATTTAACCAGCCATTCATAAAAATACATTGCTTCGATATAAATTTGACTGACTTCAATTATAGCTGCAAACTAATTTATCTTTGTGTTGAAAGATTCATGTTAGCACTTTCATTTGAACATCAAGCTAATTAAAATTGAATTTAAAAATTAAATTTCTGCAGTCGTTATGAAAGCTCATCTTTGTCAAAACAAAAGCCTTTTCAAAGTTTAACTTTGATAACGGAGTTGTAGAACCATTTTTCCTTTAATCCTTTAAGCCGTTACTATTAAAATGCAAAATCTTTGTTAATAGTTCAACCGTCATGGTTAATTCATATTTCTTTGAATAAAAAACACCAAAAGCAATCAATGAACAAAGAGTTATGGTACAAGGATTATGATCATGGAAACGTGTGCTTGAAAAAGAAGAAGAGAATGAAAAAAGGAGTGTAACACTTTATGAAAATCATAAATTAAGTTGCTACTTGCTACAATGAATGCAGACATGGCACAAGTATCAAATGCAATTTTTGCTGCTTATAAACAAAATTATTTGATATGGCTGGAGTATGCATTATCCAAAGTTGAGTTGAAGCTTAAAAAGTTGTATTATCGAGAGAATTTCATGAAATTCTTTTCTGAGTATTGAGTTTTTATGTACATAACAGATCATCTTAAATTGTTCTTAAAACACCAAATGAATAGTGACGGCGATACCAGCCCAGTAGCCAAATCCAATTTAAATGAAATTTATGCCGCATGTGTTGTCAATGTTAACGTACACTTGAATCAGAATGAAAGCGCAAAGCGATAATAATTCAACTTTAAATTTTATGTGAAAGCAGCTGTTGCTGCAACGAAAGTATTAAAGTTTTAAGGGGGAAAAATTAAAGGGATCTTGGGTATACGTCGTGCATATGACGTTTCAAACCTATGCCACATTCTTTCAACATCTAAAATTGAAAAATGTTCGCTTCGGCACTGTATCGTATTCAAACACTGCAACTGTGAGCCAAAATATTTTCTTAACCAGAGAAGTGCGGGAACAGGCTAGTTGGTCGAAAAAATGATGGTGCAGAATCATGGACGCTATTGGCTAGAAAATATTTGTGAAGTCCAAAGATGCAGAAAAAATGGGTCTCACATTATCGAGAAAGATATCGGTGGCAGCAGAATTCAAAAACCTCGATTTTCGATTATTTTTGAAGCTTTTGACAATCCTGTCTCTTGAATTTACTCATTCGCACCCCACAATAAAAGTTTCATCGAAAATTGTATATTGGGCAGTGTCGAATGTGTGAGCAGAATGTGCTACTCGCAATTCTGCGGGAGCCAAAAACAATTTTCACGTTTCTTCTCACCAATAATGCTACTACTTCTATTTGCAATGAATGACCTTTGAGGTTATCGAAATAATTGTTCGTTGCCTCAAAAGCTTTCAAACGAGCTCTAGTCTACGAAACTCTGGCAAAAATGACATTTCCGTAGAATCGCGAGTAGTTCGTTCTGGTCACGCACTCAACACTTTTATTATGTGGCGAGGGGCGGATAATTGTGCATTTTGAGTGCAAAAGGATTTTCTTGCAATTGGAAAAGAAATTTCAACAAGGAATGAGTTTGATTGGAATGATTTAAACTTTGAAAGGTGCAGTGTCGCAGAGTAGTTTTACGGTGTATGTTTTTTATGGATAAAACTAGCGTATGGGTCCTCTTCTGTTTCTTTTGTCTTGACCTAGTTCCGAGCCTCACTCACTTGACAAAGAGGTTTCCTTTGACCATATTAAAGTTATTTTTTGTCCGTGAGTGGTAAAAATATTGACTCGGTCCAGAAACTTTGAAACAATTTATTCAGACAGTACAATTATTGCGATATTTAGCGATGTCTGTTTTTAAACATTATAATATTGAATAACTCCGTCCTAAGAGACAATAACAATTTCAACCGTTCAACAATGATAGCATTCTGATTACACGTAAACTGAGTCAAACGACTTTCAAGAAATCATTTGTTTTTGATGCTTAAAAAGTTCACAAACGACGTACCTTTCTGTTCTCTCCCGGCATGCTTGAAGTTCTTTGTCTTTGTTTTTGTTTTGCTGGCATATTCATCGTATTATTGCTTCCGACGTCCTCAACCGTTTTATTGTATGCAGCAGCTGACGGTGATTTTGTATGCATAAATCTGCAAACGTTTTATAATAAAAAAGAAAGAAAAATTATCATTCTTATACATAATGGGGATCTTTACAGATAATGACAGTTGAGAACTCATTCAACGTTTTAATTGGAGACAACCTCATCCTGTAATTAGTGAATGGTTGCCTAATGTAGAAATTGGCTGAGAGCCGAAATATTTCCAAAATGTTTCCTATGTTAAATTGTCGTCATTTCTCAAAGACTGAACGGTAAGTACTTCTTGGATTACTTCTTAGTTCTAAGTAGTTACAGTTTTCAAACAACATAATGTAGTAATCCATGACCTTGTCCCGCTACTAACAAATTTTCAACCAAAGTAAACCGAAATCAACTTTTCTTACATTTTGTTTGATTCATTCAGAAGCGGAGCATCAGTGGACCAGATAAGGTTCCGTGAAGTTTACAAATGTCGCACCGACTCTGAGCTATTTAAAAATCCAATTTCATTTATCACGGGACAGGTCATAGTATTAGCCATATACATTTCAAGATAGCGACCGAATGTTTGACATGTATGTTTTGCAAAAACGAAAGTCAGCACATGTCAACTTTGTCCAAGAAAGCACAGATATCGCACATTAGCTTTTCCCATTTTCCTGGAATGTAAGTTGTGATGGTGGTACCGAAAATACCATAATTGTGAACGAACCCCAACTTTATATTACATAGCCTCACTATAAGGAGTCATTTGCAGTTGATTTAATTGTATTTCTGTGGAAAATAATCTGTGTTGTAGTAAGTAGTGAGTTGCTTTAGTTATCTCCATATGGGACATTCCACGTTAAGTGAGATATTTTGAAATGACTCGGGCGAATGGTAAAATTTTCCGACAATAGGGGGCCGTCCATAACTGACGTCCGCGATTTCTGTGGAATTTTTGACGCCCTCCCCCTCTGTCCGCACTTTTCCAATACCTACAACATGGTGTGTCACACTTTGCCGAACCCCAACCCTAACCTCTTGATTACTCTAGACTTAGTCTAGCATGTTGGGGATTCGGCAAACTGGGTTTCTGAAGTATTTTATCAAAAATTGCGGTGGGCTGCGTTACATTTCTGTAATATTTCGAAGTATAACTCAGGCAAATGACCACATTTTTCGACAAACCGAAAGCTGATCGACAATGCGCGAATTTTGAACTTGTTCACGTCACATTTTTGTCAAAATACACGTATTGTCAACAGCTTTTAGAGGAGACAAATTTGTCGAAAAATGTTTCATTTGCTTGAGTTATACTTCAAAATATTGCAGAAATGTAACGCAACCAACCTCATTATTTTGATGAGAAACAATTTTTAAATCCAGTTTGCCGAATCACCAACACGTTGGATAAGATGTCAAAAAATGTTGTAAATGTAACGCACGGACTATCCATATGGTGAATTCGGGGGATTCCCGGTGAGCCTTTTCAATTTTTGTATGAAAATATTTGTGGGCCTTTTGCAATCGAGTTGAGCTTTTCGAAACAGTTCGGTACTGGCAGAACAACCAACCATGGAATGTCACATATATACGTTATTTCGGTATGGTAAGCCTGTTATAGCTTTAATTAATCAACATGATTTCCTCCCCTTTTGTTTATGACCCACTAAAATGTTCTACGACTTCCAGACTACAAACTAAAATGATATTGATGTAAATGTCTTGGGTGTCTTGTATGTATGATGCGAAACTAGCAAATATTTTAATGGAATATCATCCTCACTCCCACTCCGACCGTCAAACCCATATTTACATAAAACATAACAAAACATCTGGGGTATGCATTGCATATGACAACCATTTCAATTTCATCTTAATTTAACTTATCAAAGCCGCTAGGTGCTGCAAAAAAAGTCGAACACAAAAAAAGAGGCTGATGATACATTGAAAAGTCAAAAAATTAATTTGGCAAAAGCCGAAAATAAACAATGTTAACGATCCCTCATCAGGGACATTAAGACAAGTTCAATTATATATACTCGTAATATCCATTGGAAAGTTGCTGAGTTTTTTTTTCAATTTCGTTTTACAATTTTATTTTAAATTAAAACAACGTAATCCTTTCGTAGGGATTCGTTAAGATGGGTCGTCTGACAAACGTTGTAACTGAGAAATATTGTAGACGGTAGAGACGGTCATCAGAACACGACTGGATTCAGCTGATAGATGTGTATATTTCTGTGGGAAGTACACTATGAAATGGTATGGTAATTACATAGCAGTCGTGTTGTTGTCAGTTTGTATGGTTCAGGATTTTATTGAAGTTGCTGCTGGAAAGTGTTAGCTTTTACATAGATGCCACTATGAATTTTAATCCCATTCTCACTTATCCAACAAGTTTAGTCTAAATACCATTTGCCGGTTAAATTTAAACTTGCGGTACCACTGAGTTTGATTACTCTTTCATAACTTCTAATACCAAGGTTGTTTACAACAGGTTAAGACACCCACGAAGGCGGTTGGCGCACAAAATTGAGAACGCAATCATAACAGATTGTGTGCAAAGTCAACATGAAGGAAATAAATTTTTTTGTTGAGTTGGAACTGTCATACGAAATTTTATAAGCGCCGATTTCACCACTAGAAAACTTGGGTGCCACCGCCTTCGTGATCATCTCAGATGTGTCTTACAATGTTGTAAACAACCTTGCACTTCAGAACGCGACGCCATCTAGGTATCATTTCTCTGATTTAATAATGAAGAAACGTGTGAAGGTTATACTGACAGTCAGTCGAGTTTCAGGTCGATTCGAGTCGGGTGACGCAAAAGTCGGAAAAAAATTATTTCAGGTCGAACAAAGTTTAGGTATTTTGAGCCTCTGGGCATAGCCCTGCTTACTAGCATGAACACTCAAATTTGGAACGTCAAAAAAGCCTCCAAATTGCATACATGTATGCG
>JANTFA010000007.1:0-46507 GCA_026413405.1 Phytosciara flavipes | reverse complement strand
GATATACAATAAATTCACCTCAAACTAGGGATCCGCAGTTTTATGTGTATTTGCGCTACCTTCAGTGTTTATATACTGTGACACACCAACCTTCACAACATTACGCAGCCTTGAATTAGAACGATCACTCATTCGTTTCGTTGAATTCAAAAAATGTGCGCCAAATGTCACAGTTCATTTTCATCGTACCAAAGAAATGTCAACTACGGACATTTCAAAAAAAAAATGAAAACAAAAACAACCTAACCGCAGTTCAACATGAACTTCGTTCATAAAACGGGACTATTTATCAAATCAATCCTTAAATATAAACGAAGTCTGAAATATTTGTATGAAATTAACGTTACGAATAGAAATTATCAAAGTAATCCGACGCGTAGCATAGACGTACTGTTCTTTGGCACCGATAAATTCTCGTTGGCCAGTTTGAGAGCTCTTGTCGGCGAACAGTGAGTTTGAGGATAATAATCCGGTTGATTCAACTTACCTAGACTTGATGAGCTTTCCTAATCATTCTCAGAAAACAAAATCGAACTGTGAGGAAACTGGCCGTCGTGACGTCATTCAAGAGTACATCGAATCCGGTGAAAAAGTTTGCTAATGCCCAGAATCTTGACTGTTTCGATTGGCCAATATCCAGCGATGTGTGTAAAAACTATGATCTCGGTGTGGTTGTATCATTCGGTCATTTGATACCTGAGTCAATAATAGCATCGCTACCACTGTACGTGAATGACAACAGTGTAGTTAACAACGTCGCATTCTAGTTTTAATTTTGCTTGTGTTTTCCTTTAGTGGAATGATCAATGTACACGGAAGTCTATTACCCAGATGGAGAGGTGCTGCTCCTATTATTTATGTAGGTCATGAATGATAAAAACAATTTCCACAGAATAACCAAATTCGATGTCTGACAGGCATTGCTGAATGGTGATACAAAGACAGGCATCACAATAATGAGGATCCTACCGAAGCACTTCGACATTGGCGAGGTATTTGTGAAGCTAAAATTCGATGAATTCACCGAATTCACCTAACTCGTCACATTTGTAGATAATTGCACAACAGGAAGTGCCAATCAGTGACGATTGTCTAATGCCTGAACTTCATGACACAATGTCGAATGTGGGAGCTGATCTGCTGATGAAATGTTTACCGGATATCGATTCGAGGCTGAGGAATGCCTCGCAACAAAATCCTGAACACGTAACTTACGGTACATAGGTTGCAGAGAGTACAGACAACACAGAGTGAACTAACAAAAATGTCGAAAATTTCAGCGCCGAAAGTGATGCCGGAATTAGCGCAAGTAAAGTGGAGCTCGCCTGCAGTTGACGTTTACAATTTGTACAGAGCGTTGTATTCGTTCAAACCACTCACGACCAGTTGGAATAACCGCCAAGTGCGATTAACGAAAATGGAATATTCAACAGCGGACGTTGGAAGCACGAAGCCGCCCGGCTCAGTGGAATATAGTAAATTAGATAAATGTCTCAAAGTGATTTGCGGGAATGGATGTAGTGTTCGTGTGTTAAATTTAGGCCTAGAAAGTAAGAAAGTTATGTCAGCTGCCGAATTTTACAATGGTTTTCTGTCGAAAGTGAAGGATCAAAGACTTTTTGTATAGAGCGTTGATTAAACAACAGACTTTGTCAAATAGAATTGTGGCGGGTGCTCTTTTAATTTCAAATGGAATTCTCTGGAATTTCATGCAAATTCTTTGAGATCACGTGCTGGCTCCCAAGAAATTTCCAATAAAGCGATGTGTGTTAAGTGTCATCCGACCATGAAATCCACAGATTGACTTCTACTTCATCTGTCAACATCCGTAAATGAATTGAGAAAAGCTGATGGATCGTTGAAAAATTTGTGGCAATGACGAAAAATTCTAAAACACGAATGACCCGTGTCCTACGTTTATCCGCCAGCTATGAAATATCATAGGTGGCGCCACTCGAGGTTCGGGTCATAGTGTTCAATATGTTGAATTGAAATTGGACAAGACACGATCCGTAGAAGTCGAATGAACATCTGAAAGCGAGGGGCAAATATTTGTAGAAAGTCCTTGTCAGTCTAAAGAAAATCCTTGAACAATTCATGGGCAATACTTTCGGGTTTATGGGCATTCCTTCAGCTTGGGCGATGCGATCCCTCAGAACTGGAAAATTCTAGCGATATCGAAAAAACTTGGGACAAGCTGTTACTCAACCCATCTGCAATCTCAAAAAGCAAGGTGTCGATGAAGATGAAAGTCTTGGTTCAATACAAGCTCAACGAGATGCTACTCGCCTCTGTACGGAGTGTCGCTTGAGTGGTAGGAATTGTTGAATTTGAGGTGTTCTTTGAGGAGAATTTTTTTTCATCTTCGGCCGATGTGCCTATCAAATGTTCGGTGAATGTAGTACCAGACGAGACGAATGACAAAGACACAAGATTGATAATCCTGCACCACTGTAGGGGTCAGGGATTTCGATAAATAATCAAAATAGAAATTCGACCCATCCTCGTTGGTAATAAGCCGAAAACCTTCAGTTCCACCTGGTCGCAAATTGTACAGTCTTTGAAGTAGGGTGGCTACCTACCAAATCTTGTACGCCCCAAAAAAAGACAAATAAAAATTCAAAATTTTTTTTTATTTCTACTTACGAAATGAAATTTAACAAATAAATTTCTGAACTAAATAACCAATTTTGTTGAGAAGAATGTTTGTGGTTTACATTTGGAGAGTAATTAATCTTTCACCGGCACAGCATGCACATCATTTGGACAACAACTGTCGACTATGTTAATTCATTTGATCTAAGTACTTTCAACCTATTGACACCAATCTTTTACTTCATTTGTTTGATCATTTTATGTAAACCGGAGATTATCAGATGTTAACAGCCGTCGTCGGTGAAAGGTTAAACAGAAAATTTACTTACACTAAAATGCCTAACTAAATAATTCCATAAGGAGCTGATTCAAACTGATAGCAAATCACAAATGTATAACGTCGTTGAACCACTCCGTTTACTTGCCGAAATTTTGCCTGAAATTAAAATAAATTTTTCATTTTTTATTCCGCATATTCCGTAGCCAAGATAAAATTCCACCACAGAATTTCAGTAAAACAGAAAATTAAATTACATAAAACGATGACATGCTCACTTCAACATACCTCGACAAAGCTCATGAAAATGTCTTCTGCAGGAATGCGTTCTGTCTACTAGGAAAGCATATCAGGACCTCGGCGATGAACTGTAGGTAACTACTGTGGTTGTTACTCAATAGTATTTACATGACATACAGCAATACTTACTCGGCGTTGTGAATGGCTTTTCTGTTTTTGATCAGTATAATAGGACCAGAAATTACTTACTTCTGGAACATGTATTACGTATTAGTACAACATTTGTTTGAAAACTTTTGGATTCCAAAACGAAGAGATAACCTTTGACGGATTTAAAAAGGAGGGCATTCCATTTTAAGCTGAAGTAGTTGCAATTCACCTATAGAAACCGAGCGCTGATTTTTATGGTTGGCTCATTAGAGGCTGTCCATAAATGACGTTTACTGATTTTCTAGATTTTTAGAACCCCTCGTCCACTATTTTACAATTCATTTAACATGGTGTGTCCAGACCCCACCTTTCTCCTTTACGGTGGAAACATCAAAAATGTTGTCAATTCACTCAATATTTTCTTAAGGCATCCTTGGCTTCCACTTCCATTTCAAAGTTTTAAATTGAAAAAACTGCTTAGCCGAGCAACAAAAGCTCGTCACTTGTCCACACTATTATCACGTAGAGTGAATTTTGATAGCAATGCCATCGAAAACAGAAACTGTTTCGGCCTCAGTATGTTATAGTGGCCCAAGGACAGTGAATTGATAACATTTTTGATACGGATAGCCCCTTATTGAAGTAACACGTGAAATAGCATGACTTCGAGTCAAATACATATTTTAGGAGTCGTTCATAAATTACGTTATGCCAAAGGAAGAGAAGGCGCCTGAAACGCCAGAAGGCGTGAAGCTGTTCGTCATATTGAGTGCACTTCCTGCCCTGCAGTGAGCTTCGTAGCAGAATACATTCAAACTTCTCGATAAATTTATCTCAGCTCCAGTCCGTTAAGTGTAAACGGCTGTACTACATAATAATAGTGACTAACAATGACGAAGTTTAAAGAAGGAGGTAGTGAGCTCGCGTGACAGGTGATTCCTTAAATTATCAATTTTAGCGTTACGTAATTTATGAGCGGCATACGAGATGTAATATCAGAGTCTTCAGCAGTATTTACATTGAACGCGATGCGAAAGCTCAACGTGACAAAATAAAATCAATTTCGTCAAGTTGAGCTTTCACACAAACCTTACGCGTTGCGATTCGCATCGCTCCCAACATAATTCCTACTTGTGTGCACCACATGCAATGCTGTAATGTTGCATGTTGACAATCGTATCAAGGTTTGTTTGTCCAGTGGTTGTATACAGGTCTATCCGAATAAACTTCAACGTTTCACAGATATTTATTTTTTCAATTTCTCGACGTCCTCTTTTATTGCACAGCATCGAGTCAAATAATTCCGACACACTGTCTGTCTACCACACTTCAAACAAGTTGCCGTGTGAATGTTTCTTCTGTTTGTGTGAAAATGACATAAAAGAGATGCGGGAAAAAGCGAAGGGGCTCGGCATAATAGGTACAAAATGGGGCTGTAGTTATGACTTCGTAATACACAGAAGGGAATGGTGTTATTGGTGGGGTTATGTTCCGGTACATCGTGGGATGTGTATTAATGGGACAGGCAACACATAATGCAGCATTGTTGAGTGGTTCAAAATAAAAAAGAATTTTCTTTAATTTTAAAAATATTTTTTTTATGCTGAACAAAAAATCGTATTATTAACCAACACAAATTAGAAGAGTAAAAAGTTTACAGGTTTCTCATTGTTTCTGTTTTAAATTTTATATTTTTATTTCGAACACAACCAAAAGAATGACTTTGTTTTATTCCGAAGAAAAGTCAGCCGGAACAGCGACACTTTTCTTTGAATTTTATAAAATAAATTTCTTATGAATAATGTTCTCCGTGTGTATTATTGCGTGTAGTGTACAAAGTATTTACGAATAGAAAAACAAAATGTCAATGGAACAGGCGAAGACAAATTTCCTTTTTGCTATTTTAAATGCCAATTTGCCTCGAATATTGCGGTAAATTTCTTTTAACAAAAATAATTTTTTTCTTCCTCCTAAGCATAGATGTCTCTTGGTTCTTTTCATTGGTGTTGTGTTTGTTCTTATTTTCAATGGTTTTAGTTACACATTTTGGTTGACCTTTTCCATTTTATTAATTTCTTCTCCATTTTTATTTTTTACAAAATTACTTTCAAGATGATTGTGTACACCAAAATAGTAGGGCAGGGCAAGTAATCATTTATGATAGTTAGGTGCGTGTCTACAATTTAGCACTGCCAAGTTGTGATTGTGACCTTTATCGAGTGTGTTGATGTGTGACATAATGTTGGGTTGGATGGGGGGGTTGGGGCCGGGTTGGAAAATAAAATGCAATTAATTTCAAATAACAAAAGAAAACAAACGGGGAAAAAATGTTGAAAATAAATTAGACTAAAAAAAAACACAAAGTTTGTAAGCAGAGTAAATGTTAGTAATGGCGCAGAAATGATCTTTTCCCATGCGTGCGATGTCATTAACCTTATTTTCTCCATCCCTCAAATGGCCTTGAGAAAATGGCGTCTTGTTGACAATTAGTCGAATGACATTTGAAGTGTGAAAGTTTCAGCACTTTCTCTCCCGTTGAGAGTAAGTAGAATTTTTTCCATTTGAACTATCGCTCTTCTCTATCACTTCTGGTGTGGAGAAAAACGGATCATCACGATGCGCACACATGAAAGTGTTGTGTTCACCTTGGAGAAAAATAAAAAATTCCAACTCGAACACGATTTACGGCTCTCGGCTCTGCTTTGGTCGCGAATTTCGTATTTGTTTCTGAATTTCCTATTTATTCCCCTCGGTGATCAAATAACTATTTTAGCATGCAATGGAAGAATATTTTTTGTATAATTCGATATGACATGTCATTTGAATGGCTCGATTTATTTTATTTTATATGCTGAAATCGATAAATAGCGAATGGTTAAAGCTCCATACCATCTCCAAATAGCGGTTTACGGCTAACATAATATTTAACCGTTTTCTTATAGTAATGACATTTAAAACTGACATCGTTCTCTTCGCACAAATAGAAATTTATCTAGTGGAAGTTATTAGGAAAATAGTGAACCGGCTAACTGGCTAGCTGAACAGTGATCTAAGCCGCCAGCAACTCATCTTTGTTTCGATAACGACGACAACGAACCTAACGACAACATCTGAGTAAGTGTGAAAATGTTTGGACTAATTTGGTCAAATTTATCGCATGTTCTGAACAGTTGAAGTAAAAGATTTTGATCTTCTTGAAAATACTTTGAACGGTAGAAGTTATAGATCGGATGATAATATAATTTATGTACGAGCCGTCTGGTCGTTTCGTTGATCAATATTAGTCAAAACACTTCTATTTCTGGTAGTGTCTATTATTGACAACGGTGGTTTTCTTTCTATTTAACCTAAAATTTAAGGAAAGTGCCGCAGAATCAGTAGAGTCGTTGCGACTGACTCAAATTGAATTTGAATTTGGAGAGAGAAAGATAATGTCTGGAAGAAATTTCTCCGATTTGATTTAATTGATAACTAAAATTGACGGAAAAAATCGGCAAAAATTTCAATATTTTTCATTGTCAATCGGGAAACGAATGGAATGGCGGATTTAACGTGACGTGCGTGCAACAATTCAATGTTTTGATCTAAACTTTTCTTCCAAATCGAACCTACAAAATTGGAAAAGAAACAAAACGTAACTGAAACTCAACTGAAACTCAACAATAAAAACAAAGCCACAACGGGCGTGTTCTACGAGGAACAAAACGACATCTACATTTCGGATTGAGCTGAGCTAATTCGTGCCGTTGCGCGGTTAGTTTTTGTACCATGGAAATTTCTTTTTTAATATTTCGAGCTTTGTTGTTCGCACCCACAACACTCATTCAATCAGGTATCAATTTGAAGGAGTAATTAGGGTGATTGTACCAGTACTCGAACAGGAATGAGTCGCAAAACTTCTATTGTTCTTTCATTCCTTAATTTTTTAATCAATGAATGAATGAAAGAATAGGTGTTCAACGACTCCTTCATGTCCGAGCACGGGTACAATAATCCTAACGTGGACGCTATGCGAATGTAATGTTCATGTGAAAGCTCAACTTGAGAAAAATAAAATAAATTTCGTCAAGTTGAGCTTTCTATACGAACCTTACGCGATGCGATTCGCATGGCGCTCAATATAGTTAGCTGTCGCTTTTCAACGACAATTTCGTGGAAGATATATTGGAAACAGAGAAACGATAATTCGGTACGCCTGCGACCAGGAACATGAAGGAACATTTGAATGACAGTTGGCCCCAAATGGGAGAGAATAGAACGAATTTTATTTGAAGTTTTCTCAAAGTTTTCATTAAAATTCTCTCCCATAGGGATCAACTGTCAGTTGCATGTTCCTTCTTTCTGGCTGCAGGCGTACCAACTTATCATTTGTCTCGTTGGAAAGAATGTGGCGATTGAACGGAATATGAAATTCTTTGGATGTGACAAAAACTAGGGACAACGAATTAAAGTCCAGCCCAGTCCTACCTAATACCTACTACACTCTATGATATGTATATTGACGACAAAATTTAAAAAAATTTTTAATGCGGAGCCTCAACGGTAGCCTCCATTCCTAATTCAATGAGAGGCAGCAAAAGTCCCGCGCTAGGAATGGTAGCTACTGCACAGCTCCACAGATGAACGAATTACAATACCATTGAAAGGGATTTGATTTGTTGAAATTTTTAATATTTTGACTACGAGCGAAAGTGACTTCGCATATTTTTTTGGTTATGTTTCATACGATAACAGTTTAGCATTTACAATTCTTTGATAACAATATTTAACGAATCTATCTACGACTCTAAAAATCTTTGCTAAATCTTTAAGTTCTAAATTAGAGCCTCTGTGGCTGACATCCTGCTTCTTTTTTTTTGATATTTTATTTACAAATTAAAAACTCTCTCTCTTTCTAAGCGCTCTAGCAGCTTCAACAAACGATTTTTTTTTAGCAACAAAACGATAAGAAAAATTACAAAAAACAAAGAAAAAACTGTTGCTTTTCAACCATGACTTACATATGCTCCGGATGATTACGAATGCAATTGATTAGTTCGCTAGCTTTCAATTCTCCAATGCAAATTCGGTGAATGGCCGAGAACAGTGGAAACCTACGAAAGAAAATGTTTTGGTTTCTCCCATTCACTTCAAGAAAATTTCATTCCGTCCTCACTTCTCTTCCATTTTCTTGTTCTTCAGCATAAAGTTAACTTCTTCAGCTGTAATTGGTCCCTGTAATTTTTGACCATTTAACATTTCAGTTTCCAAGTCCTTGATAGATTTGCCAGTTTTGACGAATGCCTCAGATACCTTACGATTACGACCGCCTGCAATTTTACAATCGAAAAAAATTCCATTCGAATTAGCTCCCGATCATCCTTCACAACAACGAAAAAATTCCAATTAAAAAACAAAACTCCAAACCATAGCAAGTTGTAATAAGATCAGCAACGCCACAGCTTTCGAAGAATGTCGATAGTTTGCTGCCCGGATAGAATACCTCAACGAACCGGATCATTTCCATCAAGCCCAAACGAATGACAGCCGCTTTTGTGTTGTCACCCAGGCCCAAACCGTCAACGAATCCAGCACCGCACGCAACAATGTTCTTCAGTGCACCGCACACTTCAACCGCATCTTCATCGTCGACGACTACGACACGGAAGTAGCTTGCTTGCATCATGTCACGTAGAATGGGTGCGATTTTCTGGTCTTTGCAACCGATTGTCGTTTCACAGAAGTTCTCGTCGGCTACTTCGTTGGCCAAATTGGCTCCCATAAGGACGGCGCATGGAATCTTGAAAATTGTTTTTTTTTTTAAATCAACAGATTGACACTGGGTCTGTTATTTCAACATACCTTCAAATGTCTGGTGATGATATGTGAAATAAGGTCAATGCCACCACCTTCAGCAATATCGAAACCCTTGATCAGAGATAATGCAACGGCAGTTGGCTTTATTTTTCCTAACATTGTGGCACATAGACCGCGCACAAACTGATGCGGTACGACGAAGATCAAGTAATCAGCATCTTTGGCAGCTTCAACCAAGTCTGGTACGGCAACCTGAAATTGTTTTTTCAATAATTAAATACACGCAACCATGAAAGGGATGCATATAGAATATCGTCATGTCTTTGAGATGGCATTGAAAATTGCGAGGTAATTTTCTTCTGATGTTGTAATGAATATAAGCCAAGAAGATAACAAAGATTTGATAAAAAGAATAAAAATGTGCACGTCATGGAAAGCACAATGACGTTGGTATATGACGTGATACATTCGAGACGTTTAAATGAAATGGAATTCGTTTAACGATACAGCGTTTATCCTTGTTACATATGTCGCTCTATATTTTCATTGTGATCGATACTTCCATGGCCATGGAAGAAATCCTTTCTTTCTGGTAACAATTTCGAATTTAACGACGCCGAAAGGCTTTCAACATGATACAACCGCTTGGTATGAGAGGATATAGCACGATTGCATAGTGAGAAACCCATGGCGACTTATATCGGATTCAATTTTATCTAAATTTCTTCGAATTAATATTTTGATAATTTGAAGTGGGAAAAAGTGGTTCAGTAAGGGGACGTTCACAAATCAGGGGTTCTACATTGGGAAGCTACCGTAATTCGCATAAAAAACCTAACTTTTTTAGAACAATAGAAATTCCTTTGTTCTCAAAAAAGTTAAATTTCTTATGCGAATTAGGGCAGAGGGGCGTACTCTTTACATATTTCTGAACTTTTCTCCAAGGAACATTCGAAATTTCGGGTGTACGCAATTTGTAAGTGGTATGGATCAAAACCGAAGCTGAATCAAATTTTCCGAGTTCGAGTCGGAATCACGTAACTCTTTGAACCGATCTTGTTTAATACATGTGGGTAAGTACAGCGCTAGCACAACTCAATAGCGTTGTGGTGAACTTGTCTGCTTTCCACTAAGCGATTGAAATTGCCAGTGCGAGAGTTCGATTCTCAACAGTGGCAGGAAAAAAACCGATCGCCAGAAGTGTCTACAAAACACAGCTGATCGAATTGGTTAGAGTCTGTGGTAGTTGGTGGAAAAAGCTGGCATTTTACTCCCAATAGTTTCGCTTCTATTCACTCAACACGGCACTCAACATCGATGTAACTTAGGTTTCAATCAGCGAAACTAGTAAATAATGATCTAGCCTCCGACCCATCAAGAGTTGTTAAGAACTATTTATTTTCAAGTCCAGCGTTTGCTGCGCTACCGGATATCTGGTCCAGGCGAAATAGTTACAGCTTTGGAATGTTTTACAATTGTATTCACATCAAAGTTGTAGAACATCTCAAATCTGTAGCTATAATATAGTTTCGTCTGCACGCAACTGGCGGTGGGCGTACCCGTATACATAGTACGTCCACCAAATATTTTTTTATATTTCCGTAATTTTACGATTGCATGTCGCATTTTAAAGGGAAACTTCCTTGTCTAACGTTCCTAATGTTCTATTCATGTGGCGCCTACCTTTTACTCACCAGAGACTAT
The DNA here is from genome assembly GCA_026413405.1 of Phytosciara flavipes. Classification (NCBI taxonomy): domain Eukaryota; kingdom Metazoa; phylum Arthropoda; class Insecta; order Diptera; family Sciaridae; genus Phytosciara; species Phytosciara flavipes. The sequence goes on along the minus strand of JANTFA010000007.1, from coordinate 35,745 downwards.
AATCTGTTGTCTTTCGTTATACGTAAAACATAACTTCGATTTTCCGTTTGTGTTTTCATTTTTTAGCTACAAAAGGACCTTGGGAACAGTGATGCATCATTCAACCAGAATATCCTTGTCATAAAACATTTATCGAATCTAAGCATTTTCGACAGATTAGTAATGCAAAATCTCCGCTTCATTTGATGACGTTAGCTGGAGAGGTAATTATTTGTTGTCGATAACATCACTGATAATAGTCTCTGTCGTGGTGAAGGCTAATCAGACAACTTAACAAGAAACAGAAAAGTTTTACTGGCAAAATATTTGATTTGACCAACGCTCATTGCCACTCATCGACTTGATGATTTTATCTAATCAGTTGGTTGGAACATCATTTGTTCTACACTCTCGTCCCATACAAAAATTGGGAATTTTTCATTTTCATGAATAATTATTTTAATGAACTTTGTTGTTGTTGTTGGGCGATAAGTGGTATTGTGTTATCATTCAATTTTATCGCACAAAGTATATTGCAACAAATTTTGTTTTCGCATTTTATGTTTACATTGTGAATATTATATGTTGGATGTAAATCAACTCGGTGAGTGATTTTTAGTTGTGTGTTGGAGATACTCGACTCGTTTGAATGAATGATAATGTTCAAATTGTTAGTTAAATATATGGACGATGATATATGATTTCATGAACGGAAACTTTTCGAAAAGCAATTTACTTTCCGAACTTGTTTTATTATGCACAATGGGAACAATGATTGCAAACTTAAATGGCAAAAGGAAAATTTGTGTCGTCCAGCAACTACAAAATAGTTAATTTTCTACCAAGGTAGATATGCAGGGATTTTCTCGCCCTAGAGGTTGACTATCAGAGGCGAAGCCGAGGTCGACAAGACATCGGTGTGCGACAGTATATCAACGTACCTATAATAATCCGTCGTAACAACACTTGACAGGTTAGAGACTAGATCATTATTTACTAGTTTCACTGATTTTGGTTATACTTTTAGAGATTTAGAAATCCTTTCAATACCGAAAGTTCTTTTCACTGTGCCAAAGGTTAGCTGCGCGACAAACCTAAGTTACATCGATGTTGAGTGCCATCTATGTGAAACAGGTGTGAAACAGGTTGGAGTAGAATGCCAGCGTTCACCAACAATGTCTTTCCCGGCAAGCCTTGTGAAAGCTTTATCCACCAACTACCACAGACTCGAACCTATTCAATCGACTGTGTTTTGTATACACGTCTGACAATTAACTTTTTCTGATATAGTCGGGAATCGAACTCTCAGCACTGGCAACTCAATCGTTTAGTGGAAAGCAGACGAGTGTTAACCACTACGCTATTGAGCTGTTTACCAACATACCTACCGTGGTACAAACAACGTCTTTTGTAATCCGAGTCATATAGCCACATCATTCCAATCCCAAACATCAACTAATTTTTTACCAAATATTCACATGACAACAAAAATTCATTTGAATCTTCTAGAAGACTGTTTTATGTAAAACGACAATTTGAATAAGACCAAGTAGCCAATGCTTAGCACTTCAACACTAGATTCGGTCTAATTGTGTCGAATGGCTATAGTCGTTGCTTCAAAATCAAAATGCTTTTGGTGTCAAGATAATGGCCCGATAGCGTGCGAGAAAAAAGTTTTCCTTGCACGCTAACGAACATAACGAAGGTATCAGTGAAAAAATCTACACTCAAATGACATCAAATACATGCATGAAAAGATGATGACTATGGCCCGGAATTGCAAAAAAATATTTGCCTTGTTGCAATTTTCTCTTCGAAGACTGTAATGGAATCATAAATGCCACATTTATGATTCTTTTACAGTCTCCAAATAAAATCATAAATTTAATTTGATCAACCAATTAATGCGCACACTTTATTACTAGCGAATATTTGGGAACGCACGGTGATAATTTTTTAATTGATGTGCGTGATATTTACTCATACATTGGTTCATACAGCAGATATTCGACGATCTAATACTCAGTAAACTTTTGGCGATACTTTTTTTTGAACATTTATGAAAATTCATCCAAAGGTTAAAAAGGTCGTTGGATTGTAATGATTGGAGTACTTAGTATACAAACCCAAAATTTTAGCTCTATATGTAACTCAACAGCGCTTTATCGATTTATTCGTTTGGTATGCGGCAGAATAATAATTTTGCGAAGCTTGAAGGTTAGTGTAGTGACTCAAAAAATAGGAAACGAATGTTCATACTTTTGGATGCAAGCTTGTTGATTAACTGTGAACATTACACTGTTATTAACACTACGAACCATATCGGCCGATTCAAAATGCGCCAAAATCATAACGACTAAAGTACGAGTCCTATAGGTCATCACCAAAAATGGCAGATATACCTTCCGTTCATTACTTTTCGTTTAGAGTTTAGGCCAATCGAACCACTTGGAACAGCCTACAAAAATGACTTTTATCCGTAGAGTGTGTGTTGTTTGTTTTGAGTTTTTTTGTCAAACGTATTGACGAGAGATGTATTGAATTTATGAAAAAAGAATGAGGCTTAAATGATCAAAACAAACGAGCGACATAAGGGGACAACGATAAAACACTTCAGGAAAGTGAGGTCTGGAGATAGCACGAGGGGCATGACCAGTGGATGTTTTTTACGACGAATTCCATTTTTCACGGCCTTCGAATCACATCTGACTTTAAGGGGCTGTTCACACATTACGCCACACGCCGAGGAGAGGAGGGGTGTACAGCAAAACGTGACGATCCTTTCAAATTTGGGTCTTATTTGACCTTTTTTGCGTGACGGGGAGAGGGGTGATGGTAGAAAATTCGATAAAATATCGTGACGTAATATGTGAACAGCCCCTAAGGGCTCGAGCAATAATCCAACAATGAAGACCACGTGATTTTCAAGATTTTTGACTCCCCCTCTCTTCCTCATTCGTTCACATATTTACTATACCTACTATATGACTTGCATCTTTTCCTCAAAGCCCCCGCCCCATCTCACCCCATCAATATCGTACGAGCCCTTCTATAGAGAATCAATAAGATTGACTAAAATCGTACGAACGAATGAGCTCAGTATATGATGTACATTTTGTGCAATGTAGTGAGAGTCCTTGAGTCCTAATTAAATTGAACATAAATGTTATTGTAGTGCATGCCGTGCAGTTTCAATAATTTTGACAAAATGAAATGTCTTTCGTTGGCATGTTCCGTCGGTTTTGTAAATAACATTCGCAAGCCAAAAATCCGTCTAAATAACTAGGATGGAAATGCAATTTATTTTTGAACTGCAAATCTTTTTTTTCGTTTTATGTTTCTTTCCAAAACGGTAAATGACTGTAGTAGACTCACACTCGCATCACGAAAATCCAACAAACTTAGAACGAGAAGAATTGCAGAATTTACTCACCAAAATACCAGACTAAATTTATACAAATAGCAGTCTGATATAAGAGCATGGAACGCTGCGTAACCGTTTTCAGGTTGACCTTTTCAAGAGATAGCCAAATGAAAATAAATCGAATGAGAATGACGGTGCTATAACTCGCCCTATACTACTCTCATCGGATGCTAGACCCATTCAATACATTTGGACCAACAACACTTGTAGGTAACACTGTTGTGAAAGGATTAAAAACGTTTGACACACACACAGACACAAAGAACCATTTTTTTTTGTTCTTGGTAATTACTTTGATACGCGAAATAAATTCTATTCGTACGGATTTGAACTTGACTCAATGCCAATAAAAATGTTTGATAAGACTTATGTAACGCGTGAGCTGATCATTTAATAACGTTCTGTGTGATGTGTGAGTGTCGCTCTTCTGTGGTGTAGTCCGTCGTATCTTCGAAAAAAAAACCGTCAGCCACTTTCATTATAAAATAGAAAAACAAAAAAAAACGTTTTCTGTTCCGAAAATAAACATAATCGATATGCACATTCGAGGAACGTAATTCATCTCAAATGAATTTATAATTTGCAAAGCAAAGACAATAGTGTGGCAGTTCAGTCTACTCTTTGATCATTTTTATTCACACCAATGAGTTGATCGATTGATTGTAAGTGGAATGATAAAAATACGAAAACGAGAAGAAAACAAACCAACACTTACCACATTTTCTGGTAATTTTTTGCCCGGCAAGTATTTCACATTTTCATGCGTTTCATTGATGATTTCTGTCAATTTTTTGCCATCGATAATCTCTTCGTACACGTACATGGTAACGCGATCCTCGAAATTGGATAAGCTCTTTGCATTTGCACCAACGATTTTTGCAATCGCTGAGCCCCTGGAAAATTTGGAGAGAGAAAAAAACGTTAGCCATCAACAATCCTCCTGCTAGCCATTCCATTAACTTAAGAATATACATCAAGGGGTCGTACACAAATGACGTCTAACCTTGTATGCCCACCAAAAATACTCACTTCAGGATATTTGTGGCCATTTTCACGGTTACTTTTCAGGGAAGGGTGAGTCGAAAGATTTCTGAGCGTGACGTCATTTGTGTACGACCCCCAAATACAAATAGTTCATGATCAACAACAATTTTCTTCCTAGTATGTGAATCGATTCAAACGTTCGATTCGATTTAGATTAGGTTGACCTGTTTACAAATATAATTGAATTACTCGGCTTGTGTAAACAAATGCGAAATTCAACTGCTTCATTGTTTGGTAGGTGTAATAACAACCGGAAAATCGAGATTCCAATTTTACAGTAAATTTACCGTTGGGTACGAAAGCATATTGAAGTGACAAGGTGAAAAGTTTCCTAAGTTCAGACGGTTCGGACTTTGTTCCGGTCAGCTTACGCAAATCATAATAAAAACTGGGGTCAATTGAGTTTGGAGGAGTAGGGGAAATTTAATTGGAATTTTCCATCCGAACTTCATTGTAATTTCTACTGTATATAAGACATTCGACCCTTGCGAAACCAATTCTACGACCTTAACCTTCATCAATTTTGAATCGAATCGGTATTTTGTACGAACGATTTTACAACTGAAATTTCAAAAGTCGACTTCAACCACTGTCAAAATCGTACTAGTAGATGAGGAAGACTTTTAACTGGCGGCTACAACATCGTTTATGTTCAAATTTAGCGAAATTTGGAGACAAAGTTTGTCTAAAATAGGCTCTTTCTTAGACTTGTGCGGATTTTTGGAAAACTCCTTATGAGCGGACGAGGGGTGACATACTCCTTGGGCCGATTATACAAAAACGGAATAAATAAGTCCAAATGAGTCGAACGGAGTCTGAGTCGTATATGGTTTCATTTCAACTATACAAAGAAGATTTAAGCTGGGCACCACAAAGCACGGCAAATGCCATTAAGTCTCATGCCAGTCACTCCAAAGAAGTACGCCACCCTTTGCTCAGTTCAGTTCGCGTTCACTGAAAAATGTAGAACTTCGCTTTGAAAGACCAACGGACTTTCCGCTTTTCAAAATTTCCGTAACATCTAGTGAGGGTTCTTAAAAGGTAGCGTACCGAGTTGGTGCATTCGAGGGGGAAACTACTACCGAAAGTCAGGTGACAAGAGTTTAAAAGTCACCATAACATAGTAACGGGAAAGTCATTGCTGTTAGTTCAAAATAAGAAAGTCGGAGCACACCGTTTTTGGGAGTCATTTTTCTCTCTAATGCATTTTATTCGAAGTTTCCAATTAAGTTATGGTTCACGACGAAGGTTTTTTGAAATATTTAATTGATTTCTGTAAAATCTGTTCGGTGCTAATCGAGTTAAGGCCATGAAAATCCACAGTTTTCATTAAAAGAAAAAAGGAAGAAAAGATCTCGTGCTTTTATCATGATGATCTTCCAGTATCGTCCGAATTTAATATTGCCAAAATGGATCGTTCAGACCCATCCAACAGTTTGAATTTCTTTAAATTCTATTGAAAATCACGACAAGCAGAGTCCACACAGCAGCGTCAGGGCGATATTGTATAAAGGAAACGAAAAGAAATTCTCAATAACTCCATTTGTTGGTGATGCACACTGCATGCAATGACGCTACACAATGTAAGATAACCGAAATTTTCCATGAAGCAGTGCGTCGAGATAGGTTTTTTTCCTACGCGTGGAAATCGCAGGATGTGGAAGGCAACATTGTATACTAACAATTTTTTCGACTTTAACATCAAATGGCACATTCATAACACGATCGTAAAATAACAAACGACAATCGCCATACAGCGGTTGAATCTGTTACTTCATTTGTTTGAATTCAAGTCTTGTATGTCGTTAGTTCACCATATACTAGCGTGATTTAAATCGTTTTATTTTGTCATCGTTGCCGATAAGAATTTGGACAGAATAATGTGAGGTGCACATGACACAAGCTAAGCTACTTAATCGAGACATTAAAATTAAATTCAATTTTGCATTGCATTTATAGTACGAAACGAGCTCATTTGTTGTGGGGAGATTAATATTAGGCTCCCTCATCAAAACAAGATTTTACTGTGTGGCAATTTCTTTTTACGACTGGTATTAAAGTGAGAGCCTCTTGAATGACAAAGATAAAATTATTGATAATCTTTGCGTCAAAGTTCAGGTAAATCAAAATCAACAATACAAACACACAATGCCGACTTTTTTTACCTATAAATTATATCATCAGCCAGCCGCATGTGGCATGAGTGATGAACACAATAATAATTAATTAGTGTCGTATAACACTCTGTGTTAATATCAAAAAATAACACAAACGTAATCGGTGAGCTATATATATGGAGTAGTCCATAACCTTGTCACGCGTGACTGAGAAAGTGTAAAACCAAAATATCTTGAAATCAATTGATCGTTTCTTAGAGGATGTTTGATTCATTCGAGAGCGGACCACCAGTAGATCAGAAAGGGTTCCATGAAGGTTGCTTGAAGTAAATATCGTCAATACACACACACGCACACACTCTACGGACAATAGTGGCCGAGTCAAAATGACCCAAAATCATAACGGTCAAAGTTGAAGTTTTTGAACCAAATGATGTATGGATGAACTGTTCATTACTAAAATTGAAAGACACTTTCCATACATCACTTTTCGATTGGACCACGGGAAACACCCGGAAGCACTTGGAACCACTTGCAAAAATGAGGCAAAATTTCGACTCGGACAATATTTTTTCGACTCGCATTATCAGTAGAGCGTGTGTGGTTTGTATTGAGGCTATTCAGCTTTCAGAAAAGTCTTAACGATTCCGAGTCATTCCAAGACCCAATCTCATTCATCACGGGATAGGTCATGGACGTAGCCGTATGCATACATGAAACGTTTGATAATAAAAATATCGTAGAACAAAAAATGCGGATTATAATTCACCGTTTCGTACACCATTCTATACACGTTGAAAAGGAGCGGTGTTATAGTTTCTGTGAGCGATTGTATAACCATTTTCAATTGAAGGTTTGATATTAAAGAAAAGAAGTGCCCCATCTGCACGATAACATTGCACGGATGCGAAATGCAATATATCCACAACTCAGAAAATCGATACGGCAATATGAAGGGTTTCAATGACATTGAAAAATATTTATTTTGCAATTAGAGCAAAACGCGCAAAAACGAAATTCAAATCATAATCGAAGCGTATTGAGTTCGATTCATCAAAATGCCATACTATCAACGCAAAACGCATGGTATACAACAATATAGTAAACAAATCGCATCCAATAAATTGCTTACCAATTGCCCGAACCAACGATACACACTTTCACCTTATCAGTGGCCATTGTAATATACAAAAAATGTTAGGTAAAATAACAACAAAAAATTTAAATCAAAATTTGTGCGAATCGATGAGTTTATTATGTAATTAGACGCGTCACACACTGGCTAATTTATACAAAGTGAAGCACAATTATTGCACTTTTTTTATTGCGATTTGTCGAACTGTAGATTTGCACTTGGACAAAAATCGTATGATATTCCACCACGAAGCACCGTTCAAAACTGAATGCGGGATGTTTGAGATTTTCTCACGTTTTGGTGCGTGTCATCAGTGACAGTCCTTGGCAAAAATTTTATTCGGTTCAGTGATGCCAGTTTCTTGTTCACATGCCAGTTTCGTCTAACGAAATATTTCGACTGAAATTACATACGCTACATGCAACACCAAGGCTGTATACTAAGGAGGTCTTGTTAATCAAATAATAGTCTGACACAGCACTCTTCATACAATAATTTCACCACGTCATACTGTGGTGAGTTTTTTGTTTGCGTCAGTCGTGACCAAATCTATATACTGTTGTGGAAGTCACCTCGATACAGGCACGATGGATACACCCCACTGCCGACGATAGTATGGCGGGTTTCACACAAAAATTCACCTACTCTGACGACTCTCGTCGCTGTGATGATGTGGTGAATTTTTTTGTACGTAAAATCATCAAAGGTGGTGTGTTTCAATGGAAGTGGACTTTGTTCTAGCCGGGAGACATGTAGATTTTGTATGAAATTTTACTTTATCACATCGAACGAACTCATTTTCGTAAAGAAATTCCAAGGTTGTTTACAACAGGTTAAGAAACATCTGAGATGATCACGAAGGCACCCAAATTTTCTAGTGGTGACATCTGCGCTTATAAAACATCTGTAATGAGTGCGCTCTCAATTGTGTGTGCCACCCGCCTTCGTGGGTGTCTTAACCTATGTTGTAAGCAGCCTGAGAAATTCTTCATAAATTTTAAGAATGAGTCCGTTCTAGGCTATAAAAAGCAAAATCCGTATGTTCTCCGGCTTGTTTGACTTGGCCATACCTGTTCATCTATTTTCATTGGTGTCTTTCCGGGTACCCAATAAAATGGCCTTGGCAGTGACACCATTTATCTGAAAAAATGGTGGATCGTGCTACCTCCCCAGTATGCAGCCTTGAACACCACTGAGTATATTCCCGATAAGTGTGGTTTTACGGAACTGTATGCACAACTAATTCACCATCATCTCGTCCTACTCCATGGTGGTGCATATGCCGCCATCGAACACGTTTTGCGCCAGAACTTTTCTTCGACTGCTGCCTTCTTCAACGATCGTTCTTGTCCGCGTAGACTTCATCTCTTTGTTCCAACATATAGCGCAGATTTTGCTATATCGTTGCTGGTTCTACGAAGAGTATGTCTAATCCGGTTCCATTTTCTTCTCAGAATAATCGTAGCAATTTCGGCGATCTTCCACCAATTTTCGTTTGGGATAACGTTCGGCCACAAGAAGCTCAGGATGCCTCTTAATCATTTGTTTAGGAACACTTGAATCTTCAATTCTATTGATGACAAACACCACCAATAATTGGGAAGTGGATAAATGCATTACATAGACGCGATTGAATTTCTTTTAATTTGTGTCTGTGAAGTCAACCTCCCAATTATAAAACTGCTTCGCATAATTTGTACATCGTCTTTTGCTCTCACCAAAAATCGATTATCCAAAACAGTTACATGAACAACACTATTAAAGCCAGATTACATACTGAGTTGAATACTGTGTCCAACTAGAATTTCGTTTGCATAGATTCAATCATTTCGAAGTTGCTAGATCGTTTCAATGTGATCGAGTTATAAATGCTGCAAATCCACAAAATCTTCAGCGATTCTATGTCGAAATGATTTTCAGTGTAGGAAAAACGATGTCAGCACTGGTCAACTGTGATTTTGACAGTCTGACCGAAATTACATTTCCATTCGTTCCGCTTTATGTCACTCTTTTGCATCGCAAGAATTTGATGTGATTTTATTTTGGAAAAGTCGGAACGTAGAAGAAAGTTGCATCAAAAGCGGTGGTTCTAATTCATTTTGAAACGATGGCTGACAAAAAATCAAACACAAACTTTTCGGAAGACATTTTCGGCAGAAAAATCGACAGATGTTTGACCGACACAATTGTTAAAGGCGGTGAGTTTTCCGTATTTGCATCATTACATAACCTGATCTTCACAAATCATTTGACAATTTTATTATGGAATGAATGTTCCGCATTGCACTTCGGAATTTCGATGTTGATTGTTGCCGATTTGTCGGCCGAAATGTCGGAACGTTCGAGTTAAAGAACATTCATCAGTCGCTGTGATCACATAAACATCTATTTTCAGTTTAAGTTTGCAAACATGCCACAAAGTTTCTTTTTCTTCAAAGAACCTTTTGGCGATGATGGTCCAATATTGACGATATGATACGTAAACGTACATTATGTGTACTTGAATCCAACAGATATGTTTGACCCTTCGATTCGATATATTTGTCATTAAGTTTGAATTCCTATCTGGTGCATGCACCCAAAGTCTTACAAGAAATAAACTGTGGTCACGTCACCGCATCCATTCCGCAGTCATTCCGTTTAGTTATCAATTTATCTTACTCTAGCATCAAATCACTAAATGAAGTGGAGCTGATATCTAATGGCAGTCTTGTCTCCCGATGACTAATGAACTAATGAAGTACAAGATTTTGAATAGACCTGCATGCTATATCGTTGAAGTAACAGATGTAATTTATGTGATGATACGATACGTCTACCGTTTCTGAAAAGTGAATTCGATTCGACTTTCGAAGAGCGGCTAAGCCAAATGTTTTCCCTTGCAATCAGTCCACATTTCAAAACCGCTATATAGTTTACAAGTTAAAGACCATATCGGGGCGATTGTTTACGCAATTTCTGCCTGAATCAGACCTGAATATATCACAACACTCCAAGAACTCCCTGACATTTCCGGGTGATTTTTCATTCAGTTGTTACCGTGCTTCACAATTCCCAATCGCTCTGGCAACCCAATCGATCCACAATATTTAAAAAAAATCTGCTCCTCCTAACACTAGCATGAGTCAGATGAGCTAGGAAGTAGTACATTTGAGTAGGGTGACTTTACTCGATTGACAATCATTGTCACGAGTCTGTTGCTTCTTTTGATTGAAGATCAAAAATCCTTGTGTTTCTAACTAAAGCAAACTTAAGACAACGAAACTCACGCCGCATGGCGTCGCAAAGTTGGATCACATCAAGAGTGAACATATACGAGGCGCGTTGAACATAATTGTATCGACGAGAAAGTCAAAAACGAATGGCTTGCTAAAGTCTACTCCTAGGATGAAAGCAATAGAGAGAATAGTTTTTTTCGATAGACCACAATTGGGCCGGCTAGATGCGACAGCGACAAAAGCGATTCGGGCTAACCCAAGTAGAGAAGGAGGGAATTGCGAATGCGAGACCCTTAACGTTAAATTTAATGTTTTGACGCTGACCCTGAAAGTCAAAATGACTAGAGAATTAGGAAAACGTTTGCAAACACTAGCCGTAGGCAAAAATAAAATGAGGAAGAAGAAGACAACGAAAATAAACCTCCTCGTCCCTGTGGCTGTTCATTGAAAATCTAATAAGAATTTTTTTTTTCGTTTTTGTTGCAGCTGGTGGACTCTTCATTGGCACTGTATTTTCGTTACTATTCTTTAAGCGGAGAACATTTCCAATCGTATTGGGTACTGGTTTCGGAATAGGAGTAGCCTATCGTAACTGCGAACAAGACTTAAATGCATCCAGCTCACATAATTGAAGGAAGAAAAAAAACTTATGCAGCCGACCATAGCAATATGTTTTTAGTGATTATATGAGTTCAACTTCAGCCTTTATTTCTGTTGTAAATTTGTGCGTTTTTTTTCTTCTTTTCTTTTTCTTTTTTAAGTAAATCAATTCCTTAATGAATCACTTACACGCTCGTGTAGCGACGAGGCATTTTTTTGTGTTGTTGTGGTTAAAAAATGAGATGCAACCCTTTCAATTGTATCCATTGAATGAAACATGAAACGGCATAATATGGAGAATGATGCATTGAAAATATATGATGGAAATTGATAAATTATTGTTGGGCGTTTCATTGAGGTGACCTGACGTCCCAAAAATTATGTCTGAGGAGTCTAACAAAAGGATTGTGGAAGAAAAGGGTACTTCTCCTCAATGCTTAACATTTTTCTTCCTACTCGTTTTCCTTCCCAACTAATATTCGTCAAATTGATTGCACTTTGGAATAGCTCCGGATTGGTGAGAGAAAGATAAAGAAAGTTAGACTTAACGCTGGGAGCTAGCTCCAATCCTAGTTAGGACAATTTTTAAAAGCCATAACTAAACCATAAGTTGTTCTTATGATTTGTGCCTTTGCCCTCGGTCCGTTTCAGCTTCTAGGGAGATGCGGAAAAACAAGAAAAGTATGTTTTCAGTTATTTTGAAACACCCTGTACGCTTGAAAAATCCTTTTATGTTGTTAGCTATTTTCAATACTAATTAAATCTGGAAATCTCAGTGAAAAAATTTGACACACAATTAATTACTTTCTTGCATACTACAGCCTACAGACCAACTAATTGTCTTAAAAAAACGCAGGTCGCGACATATTGCGTGTTGATTTTGAATACATGAATCTGTTCTGGAGATATGCATGAAAAAGAAGCGAAACATGTCCCGTTTTGCTAGCTCAGCTACTGCGACACAAACTTGATTTTCATAAAAATAATTATATTTCGATTTATCTTGTCAATACCTTCCTCTTTGTGATTGAATCCGAACGTTCTAAGCCAACAGGAAGTGCCTCAAAACAAGGTGTAAAGTCTGGAGTAAAGTCCGCGAAACAGCTTTTTGTTTTGTTTCGCCAATTTCTCAAAACGGCATCAAACGTATCTCGTTCTAGGTTCTCATTTTCAGGTAGAAACTAGGGTTTCATTGTGCTTTTATCGATCGTATGTTAACATACTTCGGTAACATTAATTCATTCTAAGCATCCATGCCCTTTTACATACTCGAACTTTAGCTCTCCTTTTCAATGTGTACGATGCGATTTTGTTCCAAATTATTTCACAAACGAAAACAGCTACGCTACCGATCCAACCACACCAAATAACAGTAGGCACCTGAAAGTCACTCGATTTATTGTTTGTATTAGATGCTCTAGTCGCCATATCTAGCCACAATCTTTCCTTATAGAGTGATAGTTCTGCATTCCGCCATAAATGTAAGAATCCACCAGCATTCAACCAGTGCAATATACTGTTTATATGCTCAGTAAACGGATATCGGTCATTGACTTGATACGTTACATGTTGTCTCGAAAAAAAGACGCCCCTCATGACGTGAAATGATGTAATAGACAACCGTTTCTGCACTTCTAAGGCAATCCGTGCCACGTCTTCATTAATAAAAAATGCTATGGAATTGTTGAATGTGTTCATTTCCTCTGACAATTGGTCGCAAACATGAATTTTGTCACTCCAACCACCGTAGTTCGTAATATCTTCCAATACTTCAATAAATATTTCTTTCCATTCCTCCATCATAGCTAAAATAGGAATGGAGGAGTTGTAAATGGCTTCGAGCGTATTAATTTGCGGCTGATAAATTGGCGATGTAACGAAACTTTGGAGAAGCGACACAATGCCGTTCATGACAACCAATCCTGTGAAAGTCAACGGTACCACAATAAATATGTCGGCCCGATGAAGATTTTGGTATCGAATTCTTTCGTTATCGTCCATCAATAGATTTATCACGTCGGCTACGCATTCGAAAACTACAATTTTCTTTCTCTGCGAGTAGCCGGAAACGATCAGCAGAAGCGACGACGTCGCAATCACAATACAAGCCAAAACGAGTAGCAGCGTCCAAGTTCTATTGCGCAAATATGATACGAAGTCCGAATATGGCAGAGCGTGGGGAACTACCAACTTTAGCACTGATTGCGCATGTGGGTACGTTGAGTACATATGGTCATTGTCAGATTCGCCTAGGGTTACCTCAAAACGATATACATCAACGTCTACCCTCCTGTCCTCATGTGTTTCACTGCTCACATAGCTTAAAACCCCAGACGCATTAAATGCGTCAAGAACTGTATACCAAAGTTCGTGCATCATATAGTCGTCTCGAACGCCTTCAGGTTTTTCAAATAGGATTGGACGTTGGCGATAGTTGGGTATTTTGTTGGGAAAATAAATACCAAGAGATTCACTTTGTGTTAGATTAACCAAGTCAAATGTACCGAAAGGATCGTATTTAAATACGTTGAATGCTAAGTTACCAGCTCCAAAACGAAATGCACAGAAAATGTTGACAATACCAGCATTCCAACTCCAACGGAACAATTCCTCTACGATGTCCAAGGAAAATATGCTGTGAGCGAGGAACACGCCAATTTTCATATTTTTGTAACGCAATTGAATCGCTTGGGCCCGATCTAATATTTTCGATGCGGTCTGGTCCATCAACGATTCGACAACCACTAATAGCAAAACATTTTTCGCTTCAACAATTCGTAGATTCCGCCGTTCGCTGCCGAGTGTGTAAATTGACTGAGGTGTCGATGGGGACATTGGAAACCATCGTTTGAAATCGATCGCAGAGTCCATCAGGAAAATGTGATGATCGAAACGGTAGAATTCGTCCAGCCTTTCAATCAGATGGTATACCCCATCATTGGGATGCTGCTGACTCAAACACGTCGCCATTAGAAGGCTTAGCACTGTTGTCGATAGTGTCATATTTCAAAGACTAAAGTTTCGAAGTTTTCAATTTGATTGATGACTGGTTGCAATTAATATGAATTTGATTTGACGAATAGCATATTCAATTCCAGTCGGTGCCGTTGATTGATTAGCATAGATAGAACTCCCAATAGAAAACAATAAAAACGCGCAATATTTCTATTCGACAATAATTGTGATGATACTGATGTTAATGGAATCGAATTATTGACACCGTCAGTGTTTTTACAAAGTAAAACATAAGGGTGACCCGTACGAGTAGAGGGCGGTATATAGTTAGTCCATAGAACTGCTCTGATCTTTGAATCATTTAAATTCATCATTTGTTGTCACAACTCGCGAAATTGCCTAAACTATACCTTTGCCAGAGATACGTAATAGTAGATTTATTAGGTGTTGCTTTGGAGATATTTATTTTAACAAGTGTTGCGTTTGTAGCCCGAGCCGAAAACGATGGATGCAACCACCCAAATCGAAATAAAAATCTTCAAACCAGTACAGGGGAACCGCACAACTCTTTTGCAACTCTCTTCAGTGGGGTGATTTTCGAGATCAAAGAAGTGTGTGGAGTACATAGCTTACATAGATTAACTTTTCAGAAACGTATGAAACACAGAACGAACGAAGAATCAGATTTAACGCAAAAATTGTGATGCGTCGCCGTTTCTGAAGAGGTAATGTTACCTAGATAAGGGTTGACTAGACTAGGAAACGTTGACCCCATCTTATGTGGGAAAGGAGATGGCTGACTACGGCTTTGAGTCTCTACAGAACTCTGACAGTTTCAAATTGGTGCAGACTTTGGTTTTCGATTGACTTCTTTATTTTCGAGTCTTTAGCAAAAATTTTCTTTTACAAAATTCATTTCATTTTCTTTTGTTCTTCCATTTTCATTTGAAATTTAAACACTGTCCATATCTACATCTGAGCCCTTGCTTAGCTCTTGTGCGGATGAAACATCCATTTCTAAAGACGATTCTTCAGATTTTTCGTCGCTTGTTCCATCAGATTGTTCGTCGCTTGTTCCATCAGATTGTTCGTCGCTTGTTTCATCAGATTGTTCGTCGACTGATTCATCAGAGTGTTCATCGGCTGATTCGACTTCAACCAAATCGTCGTTCAATTCTTCCTCTGATTCTAAAATTGAGTCAACGTCTAATTCATCCGGTGAGTCTTCCGTTGCTTCTTCGATTGACTCATCAAAGGTGACACTGCGATCTGGCACGGTAGTTTCACTTTCGAGTTGCAGCCAATAACTATTTGCCAGTAGTACATGTTTGGGTACAACAACACCTGATAAGTGACTAGTTATGTGGATAAACAACTTGTTCAAGATTTGGCGGCATTTGACGATTCCCAGAATTGATTGATAAATCTTCAAATTGATTCGTACATTTGACCTCTCACAACCAATCCGTAGTCTGCTTAATTTTTCGGTAAAGCGGAGCATTTCGACAACGTTATGTGTAGTGATTCCTTCGATATCAATGCTGAGCTCGTTCAGATTCGGCAACTTTTTTACTACGTCAATCAACGATACGTTTTTCATCTTGACTAGTTTCAACGTTAAATCAATGAGAGGCGTTTTGATATTCCCCAGTTTTTCCAACAGTTCCATATCAACGTCACCGTAGGTAATGTGCAATTCCGATAGGGGTGTCTCAGCCTTTAAAAGCTCATTGATAAGATCCTTCAACGCGAATGAGTGGCAGTCCAATGTTAGACCTTTCAATGACTTAAATTTAGCTAATTGCAACGGGACTGCGATATCAGTGCCGCTAAAACTGAATTGCTGCAAGTCTGGCATGTGATCTGCAAATGATAGTATGTTGAAAAATAACTCAGAGGTTGTCCTACTGAATGCCAGCTGATGAAGATGAGACTTGTTGAGTCTCACAAACTCTATCACTACTGCCTCTGAAACTTGCTGTGTAAAATACAGTGACATACTTCGCAAATGAGTGAACGTTTGCTTTATCCAATCCAACGTTTTCAACGGGAACTTTATATCGATCACCGGTATTCGACAAACAGATAGAAATTTGCCGAAATTTGCATCCAAAGTACACACCCACAGCTCCAATTTCTGAAGTTGATAAAATAAGTTGAAGTACATGCGAATCCATCGCATGTCTAATTTTATGTGCATGAACTGAAGTTGCAACTCCTTCAGTTTTGTATAGTGGCAATACTTGGAAGCCAGGTAGAAGAGAATCTCTTTATGTACATCATTTTTCAAAAAATCACCACCAATGATGCTAAGTTCTTGAATAAACGAACCAAAATTGCGGAATAACTGTTCAGCAAAGCGAATATCTGTTTTCTTTCCTAATATTTTCCTTGTTGTGCATAAATCCTGCAATGTGTTGATCCTTTTATGTTGCGATTGAAATACCGTCCGTGCATTTCGTCGAAAACTATTACAAACATCAGCCACGTGGCACAGTTCTCTTAACGGCAAAAATTTGAATATTTCCACTAAGCAGCCATCAGGCAACATGGTGAGAATGTCTGAGTCCTGTTCTACGAGCTGTTCTGATTTTTCGGATGTGGTGTTGACCAGGCATACATTCTCAGCAAATGATAACTCAGCAATATTAAAGTCAACCTCTTCAGTGCCTTCGATAACTACTTTATCCAGTCCGTTCAAATGATGACTTATGTTGGTAAGTGCTTCGGCCGTCATTCTGCACTGTGTCAGCTTCAACGTTTTCATAGTTTTCATTTTGGAAAGACCAACAATGAGTTCATTTTCGATTTCACAGTCGACAATTTCGAAACACTCCAACGGCGTTTCCTCTTCCTCGAAAGCAATGACCAGCAAATTCAACGTACTGGCCTTGCATGTAAAAGTCAAATTTCTTAGTGACTTAAGTTTTGGCAACAACAAAATGTTCTTTTCCAAGTCTTCATCAGGCACGTTCTTAAGATCGACGTTGCAGTGAAATGTTTGCAGTTGGGGAGAGTCACTCAAAAGCATCGCAAAAAAAATTGGGAAAACATCACTCTTGACACATGTCAACGATTGTAGATTTTCATGATTTTTCAGGAACATTTCGAAATCGTTGTACTCAAATTCCCAAGAATTCGAAATGATCAGGGTCTCGAGTTTCGGAAATTTATGGTTCATCCACATTGTACCTGACACTCCGTCCACATTTAAATACTTCAAATTCTGGCAGTCCGAAAAAAGTGCGACGAAACTTTCACATAAGTCATCGCCGAAGCAGTTCGAAACGCTGAGTTTTTCCAAGCTTCCAAACAGTGGACGCAATTCCGTACTGAATTCATCGTTGCCGTATATCCCATGAGTGTTACCCACATCGTACAAAATTAATTCTTTCAGCGACGAACAGTAGGTTTTAACTAGAGTCAACAGTTCAGTTTCATCCATTCCACCATTACGCCCAGTCCCGGTCAACTGTACAGATTTGATGAGTGCACCAAAATTTCGGAACAATTGTTCAGCAGAGACGAGAAATCTTTCCGTCAACAGACGTACCATAAACCATTCGTGGTGAAAGTGTTTGTATCCTTTGATCAGTTTCAATACGTCCACAGTCCGTTTATCCGTGTAGTAAATTGACTTGAAGACCTGCTCAGCAACAGTCTTAAAACGTTTGCACACATCGGCCACATTGCATAGATCGCGTAATCGTAGGAACTTGAAAACCCGTTTCAAGCAAACAGCATCTAGTTCACTGAGTGTTTGGGTATTGACAACGGTGGTCGTGGTATCGGTATTTTGATTTTCAAAATTGGCCATTATTCGTATGGTGAGCAAAGACACTGATTCACAAAAGACTGAAAGAAAAAAAAAACCTTTCATCAGATTATGGAACACGCGAGACAAAAAGTGACAAATTCATACTGGGAAATCATAGCTTTGTATGTAGCTCGACGCGTTGCTGTTTCCGTTGAATACAATTTTGACTCGATGACGCTCTATAAAAAATAAACACATTCCAAATTGGTACACATTTTCATGCCAAACTTGCTCTCTTGTCCTACCACTAATATTCGTTCGTTGAACGAAGCCGCAATCCGCAGTCAAAATATTGTAAAAATTTCTAATGCCTTAAGGATGCGTGAGCGATATCAAAGTACTGATATATCCTCGATTTTAGAACACTACTAGTATAGAGCTACACCAAAGCCGTTGCCTTTTACTTTTCTTGAAAGAACCAAATTAGAAATGGGATTTTCCCGTTAAAAAACGATGTAGTATTTATAGGCCGAGAGCCCGCACGCATATCAGTCTCTCTTGTTAAAGCGTAACCAGTACACAGCACGAAGAATATTTTTTCCCACGACTTTTGAATTTAAGAACGGCCATGCCATAATAAGTTTGCATACCCCAGTACATACCTTCGTCGTCGAAAATCGTATACCAAATGTAAATTGGTGTCATAATGAGAGCTCAAAATGAAGAATGCAATAGAAAAATAAAGTTTTTGTTGGAAGGTCTGACAGTTCAAATTTCGGAAAATGAGTCGACCTGAAGATTCAGGTCAGTTAATTTCAAGAA
The DNA here is from genome assembly GCA_026413405.1 of Phytosciara flavipes. Lineage (NCBI taxonomy): Eukaryota > Metazoa > Arthropoda > Insecta > Diptera > Sciaridae > Phytosciara > Phytosciara flavipes. The sequence goes on along the minus strand of JANTFA010000007.1, from coordinate 16,694 downwards.
GGCAACTCTGACTTGACCTGAACCTGAATTTCGGTTAACTGTCAGGTCAATTTTCAGGTATACTTGAAATTTTCCTCAGTTATACCTGACAGGTTTAGTGTCAGATTTGGCCTGATCTCTATATGGCCCATCCCAAGCGTTGTCCGCATTACTTCTTAGAATTGTACAAAATTCAATCGAATTTTACAGAACAACAAAAGAATTCCTATGAGATTCTTGTGAATCAGGAGTAGTGTGGACAACGCTATTCAGATTCAGGTTTCAGGTAAATTCAGGTCAGGTTAAAATTCATTGTCTCAAGTCAAAACAAGTTTCAGGTAATTTAGGTCAAGCTCAGGTAAAACCTGACCTGTGCACTACCGTTTACTCTCCTCGTTATGGCCGTTCACGAGCTCAAATACCAAATTCGTAAAACAAATGTTTCCCGTGCTTGGAAATAAAGCAGTTGAACAGTTTCGCAAATATGATTCAAACAAAACTATTATAAGGGACTGATATGCGCGTAGGCTCTCGATCTACAACTGTCGTTTAAATGTGCTCAATCTATTACGTAAACAATGAACACGATTTGGCTTTGTCCAAATTCTGACCTTGGTTTTTCATTCGTCAGCGAAAGTATAGACTAGTTTCAGTAGATGGAGTTATTGAAGCTGATGCAAATAACTAATCCATTCACACAATAAGTGCACTTCAGATTCGAAAAGGAACGCAAAAATATTTGTTTTAACGCACAGTTTTCGTATGGTGGTAGCGTTAAATCGACAAAAAGTCCGTTCAAAATTCAAATATTTTTGGCGCACTTTCGGCGTGAATTACGAACGGCAAGCATTTACTCCGATCGAATCGGATTTTCTTTTACTTCTTTTGTCTTGGATTTAGAAGATTATTCATTGTTTTTCCTGTCCACTCATCAGAAATGATGCAAGTTCGTTTCATTGAAATTTGATAACCGTTCACAGACGGAAAGTATATCAAAATTACGGGTCTTCTTTTACTTCTTTCGTCCTAAAAATTTTACCCATCCGCACAAAGAAAAGTTCTCGAACACTTTATTGTCAGTTTTCAAATTATGGATAACTATCTGAGGTGCGACTGTGATCTAATTTGTCATTTAGTTGCAACAGTTCTGTTAACAGGAATACGTGGAACAAGTAGCTTGTTGAAGAAGAAAGAACGAGGGAGAGATGAGTAGGTTTAGTTCATAATTCCTGTCTAAGTTCGAAATGTAAGAAACGGCTAGTCAGACTCCACATCAAATGATACTAAGCGAAGTAGTAGATTTACATTTTATATGGCGATAAGCTTGCCATTTACGCGACCAGTAAACTTTTCATTGACCAATCATTTTTGGGCGGGAGATGTCGATATTTTCGCGTACGCAGGGGGTCAAAAATTGTCATGATTGGCTATCGCCTCGTAGGTCTGCCGAAAACAAATAAATTTGGACACAAATTTTTATTTCATAAAAACTTCTTCTAATTCACTTCAAACTTCGAGAACATCCTATGATTGATGTTAATAAAAATCTTCTTTTCATATGAGTAAAGCTTACAAAGCTTCGGACGCTATAAGATTGCGTTAAATCATTTTTCTTCTTCTATAATTCGATGGACGTTTAGGAGTTTCCATCGGAGGAGTTTCCATAGTCTCCACTGAAATCCTGTATCCTTTTGTGGCAAAAGTTATTTTTCGTGGAACAGATACCAAGTGATTAGTCGCTGCAGCATTGACCTCATTTTCAATTTCAAATCCCTGATTGCAGTCACTTTTGGCTTTTTTCGATGGAATTGCTTCTTCCGCATTCGCATTCCGATTGGATTCATCTTCTTTTTCCCTTTGTGCTTCCATATCTAATATTCGTTGGGATCGTTTCTGCGGAATTCCCTTCTTCGTTTTCCTGGCATTCTTCATTCGCCTTGCATTGGAGTCATTCGCAGCCCGAGTTCTCTCGTGGTTAGAAACATTTTCCAGCCGCAAATCCGGAAGATTTTCACTGCCATTTTGGTTCACAGATTGACTGCTGCTTCTAGCAAAACTCAGTGACGTACCATTCAAAGCGCCGCAGTTTGCCATCAAAGTGTTGCAAAGATGGATGAACGCACTCAAAAGGAAGTTGTTGTTGCTCTCCATAGCCGTTCTGTGAAAGAGAGAAGGATATCAGAAATCTCATTTTCATCTTTTCTCAACTTTGACTCTTGATATTTTACTTGTAAAAGTTCCCTGCACATGAGTGGTCAACGGTTTTGTCATCACTCTCAGTTTGAGAAGATGCATCAACGGTTTCCCTTGTCGTGGCCGACGCTTGAGCAGCGATGCTATAAATGATAAAAGGGATTACCATTTGAACGCATTTTGGATGAGGGAATCTAAGTCCAAAATACGAACCCATTGGTTGTGGGTGCAGCTAAATGAGAAACTGAATCAAGCGAATTTTGCAAAATCGATGGTCGTGCAAATGCTGGTTGAGCAGCTGGATGATGAAGGTCGCTTCGATGAGCCCATTGTTGGTCGTCGATAAATGATCGTGCTGGATATGGTAAAAATCCGCTACCTGCGAATCCAGTACGTAGTGCTGCAGCTGGACTGACAAAAGACGCCGAATCGGTAGGATGAACGGTCGAATTGTTGTGAGCCAAATCGCTTGGCATATAATGCTGGTGGCTAGAATATTATTATGAGATGCGTCGTTCAAAACTTCACAAATGCACCAATGAGAATCAAAAATTCTTACGTCGTCATACTGCAATCAATCGGTTTATTGTTGTCATCGTCGTCGTCAAAAATTTTAATGTATGGTCGAGGGGTTTGATTCTGTAACTGGTGTCGGAGTCAAAATTCTGGTTGAATCACTCAAAATCAAATATTTTTCACTTATCGTACCTCATGTCCATGAAAATATTCCGCATTCGTTCGATGAAATTCGTGATGTTGCACTTTATTTACTGCGTATGAAAAGTCTTCTGACATTGTCCTAACGTAACTATACGACGATCTACGCGCAGTGTTGCCATTATTTGCGGTAACACTAATTGGTCTAAAAGTGATTCGGTTTAGCTGATGGGTTTACTAGATGGAAGGATAATGGTATACCGTACCGTTCGTGCTCTGTTTCATGTATATCAGTAAGATCACTTTGTGGTCTGAAAAGATAAAACGAAGAGATTCTGTGAACTGTTTGCATCGTATTAGGAACGAGCTAAGTCATCTATTATCGACAAAGTTGACAAAAATTAATGGCAGAACGTCAGTTCTTTCGTTTCATGAAGTCCATGTGAGCTACGACGGCTACACGACCTCGATGTACCGCGCTAGACTTTCCGTTTCAGGACAGTCAGACAAATTGATCGAAAATAGCCAGTCGCTTATTAAAGTCGTCGCGATGTCGATAACAGCTGACAAAAAAAACTCACTCTACTTCAGTCACCGTTTCGTCATAAAGTTGATGACCCATCTCAGATGAATGTGGATAAGTTGCAGTGGCCCTAGAAATGATTCATTTAGTGCCGTCATTTAGCAACTCCAAAGAGTTAATTTGAATTCGCACTCTTTTTGGTCGCAGTTTTGCATACGTTTACTTAAACCACGCCTTTATTCTTTTGCTCAAACCGTTAGCAGACTAGCTTCAAGCACCAACATAGAAAATATCAGAAGTCCACTGTAATCAAATTAGACTCTGCGTTTCTTTCATAAAGACAGATGGCATGATGTCCTTGGTGATGGTTGAAGCATCCAACGCATGTGTAGAATAGTTTCCAAATTTGACATTTGAGTATTTGTGCTTGAAGCTAGAGTGCTATCATTAAAGACATTCGTCATGTAAACGGAGGCTAAACGGACGGCTGTGGATTCAACTTGACAACTTCAATCGCTTATGAATTTCTGAAGGTGGGAGCCTTTTTTCCACCAGAATATATGGAAAGTAGTCTCATCTCACCTTAGCTTGCAACAAAAGAAAGCATTCGAAATTGATTGAAGCAACTCTTTGACGTTGCTAATGTTTTCTTTGAATATTCAAATGCTCTTCGTGAAGGTGTGCCCAAATGGAAGTAGAAGTTTAGTTAATGTGCACATGCTCAGTAAAATAGTATCAGTAGGTTACATTGAATGCTGCGAAAGTAGTCCATCACGTGAGGTAACAATTTTGTGATAAGATCAAACTCTTCAGTTTGGTTTTTAGAGAAATATACATTCGTCGAGAGGGTCTTGCCAACTTACCCAAATTTCTTGTTTCCATCGATTTTGTCAGAGTTCGAAACATTCTCAGACACTTTTTGCTCTGGCTCACGATCGTTTTGTAATGCAACTGTGTGGTCGACTAGTTTCGAAAACAGATCAAACTGTGGATGAATTGTAACGCGAGATTGTAAACCAAAATTTTGATTGTGTCGATCTTTTTTCTTGGACTTATGCTTAGACGTTGAGTGCCTCGACTTCTTTTTCACTGCAAGTATTGACGTCGATGGTTCATCTGACAGTTGGTGAACCCTTGGCACTATTTTGTTGTCTTCATCATAATTCATCTCGAGTGTTATAGGCAACGAAGTTTGCTCGCTCACATCTCTAGGAATTGTTCGTTTGAAAAGAGAAAGGATTTCAATTGAATTTCGAATTCACGATTTTCATCCGTTCAAACCGTTTTCTAACGTACCTTGCACCCCTTTCATCATTGTTTGACACCAATTCTTCATTTGTCTTTTCACTGAAATGTTTTTGATTTCGCTCATTATTTCCAATAAACCAAAATCATTACCGATCGAATTGTACCTGATTTCTTCGTCAACAACATGCGGCATATTTTCGTTATCAACCTCTCCGATCTCGTTACTAGCAATCCATTTTTCAATAAGCACGAGACTCGGTTTAACTGCAATGCCGCCATGGTAATAATCACACCTAATTAAGAATTGTCAATATCTCGTGGTCCAGTTCCAATATTTGATCCTTTTTGTTACTCACATTTTTTAAAGGAAAAATTACAAAAATGAAAAAACGCCAGCTTCACTTTCGTTGGTTCAATTGCAACGTGTAAATGTTACGGGTAAACTGGCGAATGACATGAAATCGAAATTCTGACACGAATTTTATGTTCCTTTCTATTCATGACCAAACCGAAACTCTGTTTGTACTTCGTCAAATTTTCGCTTGACTCAATTCAGTTGCTCGTACTTCTTTGTAATTTTGTGTGTGTGTGCGCAAGACTCGTTTAATGTCCCATCTGATTTCCTAAATTCAACATGGACAGAAGACAGAATTCTAGAGTAGTGGCCTCTTGAACTTGAACTAAGACTGGATTGCATTTCGACAAGTTCACTTGATTGTAAATTACAATTTGTAATGGATCGACAAGACGGAAAAAAATGCAAAAGAATATTCCAAGTTCCATTTCATTCAAAGACAGAATCCCAGTCTGGCACTCTAACTTTTATTTGTCAGGGTGCCAAACTCCATCGAAAAATGGTTTAACATGCTCCACACTTCACTTCGGACACATGTCCTTCAATGGCTCCTAGAGTAGGTTTCCATGGGAATTCATCCACGATAATGAAAGACGATTTGCTTTGCAAGTGGAATTTAATTGGATCCAAAAATGATGTTTTTCGAATGAAAGGATCATGTGTGATTGATGTTTTTCCTTTCTTTCATTAGGAGGAGCTTCATGTACATTTGTACATTCGATTAACCTTCGTCACATCTGATTCAGCCCAACCAATATCAGAGCCCATCGGTCCTCTGTGTGGTTTCTATAAGTAAAATTGTTTTATTTTCATAAATTCCTTTCTCTTCATTTTTGGTTCAATTTTCGACCAAGTCAATGTAAAGAGGAGTTTAGGCAGATAGACAGGATTGATTTGCATAGGCTTCATTTCACGTTTACTTACTAAGTTTTCCATTGTCTTTAGTCCGTTTTTGGAGAACGCAGTCAACCGATAATGCATGACACTAAGGTAGTTATATGGAACGCCATAGTTTGAATAAACTTTCGGATCCACTTTCACAAAGTTGTGCGTCATATTTACGGGCTTTACTGCAATGTTTTCCCATTTTATCTTTACCCATTCGTCACGATCAAAGCGGTTATGTTCGTGCGCCACACCACAAGTGTGCAAAAATTCATGAACTGGAATCGCCACATTACCAAGACATCCACTTCCTAAGTTTATTTCTCGAGCTCTGCGGCGTTCTGTACTTTGTAACTGTTGACAATAATTAGTTCGATTTCGATGTCATTTCATTCGTAGCTTGTTAGAACCTATGAGCTAATTATAAATGTGTGCTACTTGAGTAAAAGTGAAGCATGTGAAGAACGGTCTAGTTACTTGGAGCTCATATTTTTGGAGTTGCACTTCCCAATGTATAATTTCACGTGATACAAAATACTGTGTCCACTCAGATGAACGTTAAAACATCTACCGACATTGACACCGAAGTCACGTGTCCTTGCTTACACTCTTCACGATTGGTTGTGCATTTGGATTTAGCTCTGTATTCCGTAATACGATACGTGCGATTTACTCTTTTATTTGGTGTAGCTGTTGCATGCCCATGAATGGATTATGTTCGAAGTGACTGCAGTAAATATGTGCCGAAGTAACACGTTCTAAATTTCTTTAAGCGAGATGCAGTTGGCTGTAAATTCACTGTATACTAAACTAGCACATCTGAGCATGGGTCAGAAATGTTGCAGGTATTCTCCCTTCTGAGTTCTCAATGCTCTTCTAGTATTGCGAGGCTGCTACGCAATATCTTTGATACATGAGTTAGGGAACGACATCATTTCTCTGATACTACTGTGCAGACTACTGTGAGATTACATGGAAATATATTCAGATAATATTGCACGATACCTGCTCAGAATAGCCCAAAGTCGACCAACATCCTTCACCGTAATTACTGATCAATAAGAAAAACTTATGTTCACGAGTTGCTGGAACGATTTTGATGCACGTTTTCTGGTGGAACGATGCAATTGCTTGATTTAAGAACTTCATTTCTTGTGCATCTAAACGAGAGACAGTTTCCCTTTGAATCATATTTTTAATTAAGAGTTATGTTCACCCCTTCCTTACTGAATGATGTTTGGTTGAATTTGTACGGTATAGTTCTATTCGGCCATAGATCTCGCGGATCCCTTAAGCCACTTCTCCCTTCATTTTTGGGCACTCTTATATCGCCTTCGACAATTTCATATTCGTCACTATTGTAGATGTACTTCTTCCCTGTGAAAGGGTTTGTTACGACTGTTCCGCAAACGGCGCAACAAGCTATTGTCAAAAGCAATGCTACTATTCTCATGGTACGCGGATGCTTAATAAAATTCGTGCTGGTGAATTTTCCATTTTATAGAACGTTTTTATCAGTCAATGATAGCTGGAACATGTTGATTAATCCGACATCGCTGTGTGTCGTAATCAACGCTTGATGGAAAAATTCAATTAGATTTGGCATTAATTGTCAATCAATGACTTTAATTTGCATGGAAATCACTGCATATTTTTAGATTAAAATTACATTAAATTGAAGTACATCCGTAGTCAATGCACTATCGATTCGTTGCTTCGCTGCTTGATAGTGCATTGCCGTAGTTGATAGAATATTTTGAGTTCGAGTATTTCATCAGATTTTTCATTTCTTTCACATAAAATGAACCTAAAAGTAACAACAGACTACCTAGCACAATGAAATTTTCACAGCTTTTGTTATTTAGTCCAAAACAGACAGATTTAGTATGGGATTCCAAAATAAATCTCCATCTTCTTCACCACTTTCCACCCCTTCAAAGTTTGCCATGTAGAGGAGTTGTGGTGGGTTCCACAATAATTCATCACAGTTTCATCTACATGGCAAATTCTGAAGGGCTGAGAGGTGCACAAGAAGGGGGATAGTTTTCGAGTTTTCTATATCAATGCCATAGTTGGTATTGGTACTGTCGGACTTGTCTGATTCTTTGACTGTTCCTAATTTGTAGAGTGATTTGATGGAGTAGAGAACGCGGTCAAAAATGTTCCAATTCAAACATTTTTGGTAGAAATTGTTGACCAATTTCATGCTATGATAACACACTTGGAATCTCCTGCGATTCAGAATCCAGAAAAGGGCAGATTTTGAGGAGACTGTTAATTTTTAACGTGTAGTTATAGCTTTATTATGCCGAATCCAAGTATTTTTCTATTAGTTCAACGATATATTTTAAACGTAGTGACTATTTGCACCCGGGTGCAACTAGTGCATAAAACACTATTTGCACCTTTTACGACAATCACTTTGATTTTTCCTTCTACAAATGGCAACGAAGACAATATATTCCAAGGCAGCACTTTGCGAGTGACAGAAGACCGACTTCTGAAGTGACCGAAGACCGACAGCGTCATTCAGTGACAATTGTGATAAACATGGCTCAATCCACGCTCTATATGCTTTCCATAGTATTCGAGCACTATTTGCACCCGAGTTTTTTATGCACTATTTGCACCCGGGTGCAAATAGCATCTACCTATTTTAAACTCAACGGATTTTCTTAAAAGTTTCGATCCACAACATATCTGATCCATTGATACCTTTGTTAAGCGGAACTGTGGAACTACAAATATAATTTGAAAAGTTTTAGGGGAAGGCATATCTTCCCACAAGGGAATTTGGACAGTAATGGGGGGTTGAAAATTTAGACTTTTTGGTGGGCGTCATTTATGGACTGCTCCCAAGGCGGTTAAAACCATCAACCGCTCTTTGAGATACCCAGCTTAAATTTTTCTTATTTAATTGACATGAAACCATACGGTTTGAACCCACTTAGACTTATCTTTTCCGTTTTATAGTAGATTTTCTGTTTCAGTCTTTATAGAATCATGTCAATGGTGTAGTGATGTATTTCATCGCATTTTCGTATGTTCATTAATGGTCATGTGCGGTGTTGATTCAAATTAAAGGATGGGCTGTATGAACTGTATGCAATAGCAATACAACTGCTTCCATGCAAACAAATTGAACAAATTTTGTATAAATCGTATCATTAGGTCTCATTTGAAACGCATGTGGCTAATTCTTTGACCAATCTTGTGGTCAACTTATACAGGTTTTACAGTATAACGAAATGGGGTCTTGAATAAGCTCGTAATCGGTGAGACAATTCTTAGAGAAACCTTCATGTACTCTTATCTGATGTACTAGTGATTCGCTTTCGAATGATTCGAACATGCTCTGATCGAGATATTTTCATTTTGACTCAAAGTTTGTTAGTCACGGGCCTCTTGAACTGAGACTGGTTTGCATTTCGTTAATTTCGCTTGATTGCAATGAACCGACAAGACGGGAAAAATTGCATAGGAATATTTCAAGTGCCATTGCATTGCAACGGATTTTGAAAGACAGGATCCCAGTCTGGCACCCTAACTTTCATTCGCCAGGGTGCCAAACTTTATCGAAAATTGATTTAACATGCTCCACACTTCACTTCGGACACATGTCCTTCAACGGCTCATAGAGTAGGTTTCCATTGGAATTCATCCACGATAATGAAAGACGATTTGCTTTGCAACTGAAATTTAATTGGATCCGAAAATGATGTTTTTCGAATGAAAGGATCATGTGTTCTTTCATTAGGAAAACCTTGATGTACATTTGTACATTCGATGAAGCTTCTCCACATCTGAATCAGCCCAACCAATTTCGCTGCCCATCGGTCCGCTGTGTGGTTTCTATAAGTAAAATTGTTTTATTTTCATAAATTCCTGTCTCTTCATTTGTTTGAATTTTCATAGTACAATTCACCGAGTCAATGTAAAAAGGAGTTTAAGCAGACAGACAGGATTGATTTGTATAAGATTCATTTCACGTGTACTTACTAAAGTTTCCATTGTCTTTAGTCCGTCTTCTTTGGAGAACGCAGTCAAAGAATAATGCATGACACTAAGGTAGTTATATGGAACGCCATAGTTTGAATAAAACCTCGGATCCACTTCCACAAAGTTGTCCGGCTGATTTACGAGTGTTACTTCAATGTTTTCCCAATTTATTTTTACCCATTTGTCACGATCATAGCGGTTGTGCTCGTGATTCATACCACAAATGTGCAGAAATACATGAACTGGAGTCGCTAAATCATCAAGACATCCTGGTCCAAGGTTTATTTCTTGCTGTAAATGGATCTTGATTATAATCGGTGTTAGTGACAAAGCTAGTTGGAAAGATTGCCGAATTCTGTACTTTGTAACTGTTGACATTAATTAGTTCGATGTCATTCCATTCGTAGAGCTTCTTAGAACCTATGAGCTAATTATAAATGTGTGCTACTTGAGTAAAAGTGAAGCATGTACAAAATACTCCATTTAAAATCGCATGGAAAATGGATCAAAGATCTGGTCTACATGAGTACACCCAGACGAACGTGAAAACATCTACCGACGCGACGGGTTGTATGGAGACTAAGACATTGATGATGATTCGGTGAAATTTACACCGAAGTCACATGTCCTTGCTTGCACTTTTCACGATTGTTTGTGCATTCGGACTTAGCTCCGTATTCCGTAATACGATACGTGCGATTTACTCGTTGGTGTAGCTATTGCATGCCCATGAATGGATTATGTTCGAAGTAGCTACAGTAAATATGTGCCGAAGTAAAACGCTCTAAATTTTGTTAAGCGAAATGCAAAACCGATTCTTACAAAGCCCGTTGGTTGGCAGTAATGTAAAAATTAGCAATACTGCACCCATCTATCCATAACCACACCAGACACAATACAAAATGAACAAATTCACTGTCTACTAAACTATAGCACATCTGAGCATGGGGTTAGAAATTTTGCATTTTGAGTTCTCAATGCTCTTCTAGTATTGCGAGGCTGCTGCGCAAGATCTTTGATACATGAGTCAGGGAATGGCATCATTTCTCTGACCACAGCATGGTAATATATTCAGATAACATTGCACAATACCTGATTTATGACAGAATAACCCAAACTCGACCAACATCCGGTACCGTCACTACTGATCCATACGAAAAGCTTATGTTCTTCAGTTGCTGGAACGATTTTGATGCACGTTTTCTGGTGGAACGATTCAATTGCTTGATTTAAGAACTTCATTTCTTTTGCAGCTAAACGAGAAACAGTTTTTGTTTTGAATCATATCTTGAATTAAGAGTTATGTTCGCCACTCCCTTACTGAATGATGTTTGGTTGAATTTGTACGGTATAGTTCTATTCGGCCATAGCTTCCGCGGCTCCCTTAAGCCAATTCTTCCTCCATTTTTGGGCACTCTTATATCGCCTTCGACAATTTCATATTTGTCACTGTTGTAGATGTACTTCTTCCCTGTGAAAGGGTTTATTACGACTGTTGCGCAAACGGCGCAACAAGCTATTGTCAAAAGCAATGATACTATTCTCATGGTACGCGGATGCTTAATAAGATTCGTGCTGGTGAATTTTCCATTTTATAGAACGTTTTTATCAGTCAATGATAGCTGGAACATGTTGATTAATAAGTGAACTGTAAATCATTCGCTCTATGGCAACGTGAACGCTTAATGGAAAATTTAAATTACTTTTGCCATAAAAATTGTCCATGATTCCAAGCTATTTGCATGGAAATCACCGCATATTTTTAGATAAAAATTACGTTAAATTGAGGTACGTTCGCAATTGATTGAATATTTTATCAAATTTTCCAATTCTTGCTCCAAGGTAACCAGTTGCCTTGCTTTCACATAAAATTAATCTGAGAGTGACAAAACCAAGGTTGTATTGAATATTTTCAAAATATCCGGATGGTGTCACTTTTTATGTGCAATTTAACGATATTTTCGCGCTACGCTTCCATTTCACCGGGTAGCAAGGTCAAATGGCTACTCAAATAACCTACTTAAAATAATGATATTTTCATGGTTTGTTAATTTAGTCCAAAAGAAACATTTTCATTTTGAAGCATCGAATCTGTTGATCCTTTCCTGTATTATAAATCAATGATCCTTCGTAAGAGTCTTAATTTAACGTGATTTTCAGAAGAAACTGAAACTAAATCAAATCGTCTTGCTCATGAATCGGTTCTGTCCTATCCTATGTTTTTCGATACTCATAACATGGCGTGTCACAATTTTCTAACCAGAATAGGACGTCATTTATAAATGGCACCTAACCTTTTTTTTTTGTTTTCAGCTGGTTCTGAAGTAATTTTACGTTGAAATATCACTGCCAGACTGCCTTCGGCTGTATGCTGCACTGCCAAAGATTGACACCACTACAAGTCCTTAAAATATCGAGGATGTTGATGAATTAATTTTAACGATGCCGTTCAGCTCAAGAATGATCCCTCTTCAAATATCACCGGGCTAAAATTCGTTTTTGCATATCATAACTTAATACTTTGTTACATAAATATTTCGTAATGCGATAGGTCGGGCCTCATAGTTTGACCGTAGACTAAGAGCTATATGACCATAAGCCCAGACAATGTCAACCAAAGTTAGTTCAAAATTTGCTTCAACAAATCACTTTTTATATAAATGTGATGTAACAGTCAGGCGCACATGCATGGTAGAGGTAAAATCGACATGTACAAATGTAAATGTTAACCCATAAATAGTTTACATGACTATCCTTTTTCTATGCCAGCGCCAGAGACTGCACAAATGCCAAAAATTCAATTTAACAATTTAAACGAAACGAAAATCCTCTGATCAGTAGACCAAAAATTTCATTGAACAGTTCTCTATGAATGCGGAAGGTGTGGCACGGAAGACATTAGTTTCGTTGTTCGAAAATAGACGGTTGCCTTGATATCTGCATATTTGGAGCCAGAATTAAATAGTTGTTGATTTTGGTTGTAATGTTAATGTTGTCTCAAATCTCAAAGAAATGAGTGAAAATTGCATCTCACTAAATAAATGTTTGTCCTCTTCATTTATATGCAATTACAGATGGATGCTAATTAGGTCAGTTAAATCTTCGGATTGTATTTGTCCTAAATATTTGTGTTTTTTGATTGCATTCAAAATTGCCACAGTAGGTAACATATATTCAAGAAAGATTGAAAGATTAAGACAGTATGAACTCGAATTTGACCGGTTCAATGATTCTGTCTAAAATACGTTACCTACTGTGGCAATTTTGTGTTCAATCGAAAATCACAAATGCTCAGTACAAATCATACCACATCTTGATTCATTGTCGGGTCATCAGAACGAGGCATTTAATCCAATCAGAACCGAGTTCCAGTGCATTAAAAAAGTCCAGATGAAATCAGTTATCAGCATTCATGACGAGTAAGAAAGAAAAAAAAAGCCAGACATCTCGTTGAAGGCTTGCGGAAAAATTTGTATGACAATTGTTCGTGAGAATACTGGCATATAGGTCGATTGAAGCTTTTGAGATGTCTCATTCCAAATTTGTTTTTTCACTCGGGCCAGCCTGATTTTGAGTCGCAGCTCTTATTGTCCGTGTGTAACTCTTTTCGCCTGCATGCAACTCTCTTTTATGTGCAACTCAGTTTACAAGGCCACATCTTTTGGGCGGGTCGAGTCCCTTGACTGGATGAATTTCGCAATGGATTTTAATGTACTGTAGTGCACATAAATTCATTTCAAATGCGTTTCCGGCGAAAGTTTAAACTTGCTACAGCTACAGTACATAAAATCTCGTTGCTAACTTGTACCTAAACTGGAATTTTGCCCATACGATGTGTTGTCAACCTTGGCTTCGCCTTGGATTGACAATTTCCAAATCTATTGCTCAAAATGAAGGATAATCGACGTATAACGTCATTCTTAACAAAAAATTGTTCTACGGTATGCCTCCAAAATGCACCGATTTTTTTATAAGTTCGTTTAAACGCGGCTGCATATGGCCTCAGGCCCATTTTTGGCGGCTGACAAAAATGGTTCAGTTTTGGGTCGCTTTTTGTGAACAAAATTATTTTTCCAAAAAAAATTTGCATTTTAGAGGCATACCGTAGAACAATTCTTTTGCTTAGAATGATGTTTTACGTCGAAGTTGTCGAAATTCCAACTGTCCATTACCATTTAGGCACAAGTTAGCAAAATAGCTAGTGCAGTATACGAATTGAAATTAGTGTTTTGCGCACTAGTGCGCAAAACTGACATTTGGAAAATAAAGTCTCTTTGCTAACGTTTGTATGAACTGGAATATGACCCAATAGATGTGAAAACACACATTTGGGCACAAGTTAGCAAAATCGCCATTATATGCTACCTGCATCGAGAACTGTTCGACATAACTTGGGATGGAAATGAATAGTCTCGTTTTTTAACCGCAAATTTACACAACTAAGATTCAATGACTTAGTTTTCTTTTGCAACTTTTTCGCAGCTCCTTTCTTTTCGGCATGCAACTCTTTTCCGTGCGGTCCGCCTCGATCTCCGATTATAATGAAAGACACCAAAGAAATTGTACGCCTTTTTTAAATTGTTTATTGAAGGCACAAAAATGTGATTCAAAAAGAAACTCTGACTAGTTCATTTATATCATAATCTAACATCATTATAATGACTAAATGTAATTTTTTTTTGTTTGTTCAGTGTGTTTGTTTGTCTTTTTTTTTGTGTGGTTTGTGTGTGAGTGTGTTCATCGTCATCCTCATCATTTGCTTTTTATCCATTTAATTATTAATTTCTATGTTTATACATCAATCTAAATGATTGTTTTTCATTTTTTTAATTTTTTATTCTTCTTTTCATTTAAATTTTATTTTTATGTTTACTTCAATAACACGTTAGATATGGAATGGATTCATTTCAAGTTTTTTTTTCTTTCTTTTTTCATATAGATAAAAAAGGCGAGGAAAATAACAAAAATTCAAAAAAAAAATTATTTTTTTATCTTAAAAAAAAAAGTTCAACCCAAAAAAAAGTGTAGTTCCCGGACTTAAGTATAAAATTTATACTAAAAATTTCTTCCGTCTTCCTTTCGTATTATAAGAGATCAGTGTTTTAAGTTAATAACTTTGCTAGAATCTAGATAATAATAGATCAGGCTTGTAAAGATTCATTGTAACAAGCGAATCGTTTTATAATCAAAAACCGAAATCAAAAAATGGAATAAAAAAATTAAAAACAAAAAATGTGTTCGGCATTACAATAATATTCATCACACATTTTACTTGTCAGTGGACTCCGCTGCAGCTTCACCAGCGGCGGCGGCTGCTGCTGCTGGTACTACTACTTCTGGCTTGTCATCAACTTTAATTTCTTCCGGTTTCGTTTCGACTTTAGCCTCAGTTGCAACAACATCAGCAACGACCGCCGGAACATCGACGCTCACCTCATCGGTATGGTCAACCTTTTGAACTTTCGGCACATCATCGGCCACGGCCACCACCGGTGCTGCCGTTAACACCTGTGGTGTTGTTGCTGCTTCCTCTTCTGTTTTCTTTGTCTCAATTTCAATTTGCTTGTTGCTTTGATTGTCCGACACGGCAACGACAATGTCATCGGTGGCCGCCTTGCCAGCATCGGCAGCCACCACCACCACTGCCACCTCCTCCTTTGCCAGTCCATTGACGACCTCCTGTCGTTCCTGCTTCAATCCGGCAATTTCCGATTTCAGGTCGTTCACCTGCTTTTTGTAGAGTTCCACTTCTTCTTTCAGAAATTCGATTTGGTTCAGCTCCTTCTGTGTGAGCCCCATATTTTCGCGGATAAAGTCGACAGGCGATTCGGGCTTTTCGGGAATTTCCATTAGTTTGGTGATTGATTTGGACAATACTTCAATCACGCCTGAAGCTTCCAAATATTTGCGGAATTGGTCACGCTTGTTATCAATCGGCTGTAGAGAATAGAGAAAAAAAACGAGTGGACAATGTCCATTGTTTAATTAGAATGGATAAAATTTGGTGATAAAAGGAGGGTTGAGGTTAGAATGTGAAGGTAAAATGTAATTTTGTTTTTTTCCACTGAAACCAAATGGAAACTTACTTTAAAAGCCATCACGATTGATTGATTGTAGCGATAAAATGGACGTTAATTTTTAATAAAAACTTTGAGCAAATCGATATGGACGAATTAAGATTTTGTGGAAAAAAAACTGGCTGTGAAAAAATGGGACAAATAATGTGTATTCAGCAATAAATGGGGTATAAAATGTGCTGAATGACATGACATAATATACCCATCGCAATTTATGCGATGATAAACAAAAATCCTTTCAGAGACATAACACGAACATTGTAAGTATTGACTTCTTTATAACAACATTTCTTGAACCAAATTTAACATTTTGCATCATAATTTGTATTACGAGTTATGGGAGACATACGGTAAAGTCCATCATTGATGCTGAATAAAATATGCTTATGTTGAACACATTTTGTGCTCGTAAAAACCTTTGCGATATTTGGTTTAAAAACATCGCTAAGGCTGCTGTGGGTTGTAGGGGCGTTTTTTTAGACGCTTTGAGAATGTCGACACTTTTTGTGATGAAGGACGTATGGGGGTCATATATTACAAAATCGTGAATTTTCAGATCCTCAAAGATCCACGCCCTCAAATCATCAAATTTGTAAAGTCTCTTATGGAGAATCTTGAAAATTTAACATTGGCGTCATCGTTTTCTAGAACGACTCACCCACCCCTGTGCTGCCGTAATATGTGGATGGCTACTTGGTAGCTAGCACCAGTATGATCATCGACTGACACCACACATTCGATGATAACTTGGAGGATTTTCATATAAAATAATTTATCT
>JANTFA010000005.1:0-11808 GCA_026413405.1 Phytosciara flavipes | reverse complement strand
AAAACAGGTCGAGGCCGTACAATAGCATTTTTATACCGCACCCGAGGTCGGTCGTTTACATTTCACCCCATTAAAGTATAAAGAGCTTTTACCTCACAATGGTTAGATAATGGCTGAATGTTAACAGTGTATCTGATTGAATTTAGTTCATGAATGGAGGCAAACAAAGGAAAAAGCTTTGGAGAGTAGAACTTTGAAGCTTTTGTACTGTTTTGCAAGTTAAAGACAAATTTGGGTACGTTTGTTATTTTGGACATTTGTAAGGTGCAGTGCTCTTATGTAAGCGATGGGTAATGTTAATCTAGGTTATTTTGGTCTCATTCGAGACCTACTGTGTACCCCTCACAGTGGCTATTTTGATTCTCTGACTAACTTATCGTTCGATATTCCTTAATTTCTACCCTCTTTAATTAAACAGTAAAAATTGATCCCAATTCCAATATTACTTACCTCTGATGAAGTCAAATAGCACAGTCTCGAATCAGTGCTGTCGATAGACGCTTGCTGAACAATACCATATCGAGATTCACGATCACTTAAGTAATCGGATCGTAAACTGTCTTGACGATCAAAAACCCCTCTGTCGAGTGTGAGTGTGCTTTAGCAATGAAACTCGTTTCAAATTAACTCAAAATGAATGTTACCTCTGCTCAAATGAATCAGCCCTGGTGCTCTTATAGCCTGAATCACCCAGACTGCTGTCTTGACGCAATGACGGCAAAGAATCCCATGGAGATCTTTTATGGCCGCCACTGCTAGCTTGTGATGGAATTCCTTGTCCCGAACCCGATCCCAATGTTGAGCTACCGGAACGCCAACCATCAGAGTGACGGAACCATTGAGCACGAGCTGATTCTCCAATACATGTTGCACAGCGAGATGAAGAAAAGCTGTGTGTCAAACGAGAAGTTGATTAGAAACTAAATGATGATAAGACAACCTTTCGTACCTAGAATTATGATCACTTAAGTAGCCGCGATCACGCTCCCTTTCTCGTTCCCGTTCCCTAATCAATTCATTTCGATCACTGTAATAACCGTCTCTTTCCCGATCACGTTCCCCCCTCGACATCGGTGGACGAGGGTGATGCAGTGGTAGCGTTGACGATTTAGCTGCAGTCGCTGGAAAAAGCGACATTATTGACGGAGCTCAATTGGGAAAGTTCTTTCCACATCAACCTACCCAAATTTTCCATGCTCTGAGACAGTAGAGCTTCAAATGTATGTAAACTGTACGATTCAGCGTCCATTCCTTTGGCTAATGTATTCCGTAAGTGCATTTCATACTCTAATAGAAGCCGCGATGTTGGCGACCCAGGAGTTGGTGTAACATTCGGAGGATTCTGCATACAATCAACATGAACTTCCATCCGATCAACAAAACTGTAATGATGAACTAACCTGATGATGATGTCCGTGTCGAGCACCACCACTCGACGTACGTTGTCCGTATGGTTGATCTTGATCGGAATTGCCGTTACTCGAGCTTGGTGTCGTTGCATAACACTGATTGTCGAACATAACATTGTCGGATGGTGGTGATCCTTCACAGGCACGCTCACGTTCCAATTCTAAATATAAGCCACGCTGTGTGTAACCACGTCCTATTTCATGTGACGATCGGGAGCCTGAAAATCGTGACGCTTGACTTGGTATCCGGCCAGACAACGTGTTGTTGTTCATTAGGTGCGCAGCATGCATTGAATGTGGATGCATGTGGGGATTCATGGTGTTAGCATTGTAGAAGTTGTTGTATCGTCGTTTGCCGATTTCGGGAGATGTAACTGGACTCTCGGTGCTAGGCATTGGTTTTAGCATTCGTTTGAGAGTTGAAGTGTCTAAAAAAGCCATTTCCAACCTTAGACTTGAAGAAGACAATTGGAAGAAATCACTCCAACACTTACCGACATTCATATCTTCAGTGCTTTTAGTTTTCCTACGAGTGTTGTTGTTAATTATGTTGTGGTGCATTTCATTTGAGTCTCGGTTCTAAAACAATCGTTCACACGCAACAGTTACTTTGATGCGGCCAAACATTATCAATCGAACTGTAACTCACCATATCTTCGTTGTAATCTTTCGTACGAGTACCAGTACCAATTGATGTAGACTTTGATGTTACATTATTACCTTGACTTAGAGTGCCACCGGCCTGAGTACCTTCCGATTTTGATGTTTCTTCGGGCTTCATGGATGGAGCATCATCCTGCCCGATTTGCGATCCAACATGATTCTGTGTGTTAATTGTACTGGTAGCTGCTGTAACATTCGACATGGTATTGGTTTCTTGACATTTTGTTTGACGGATCAGAGTGTCTACAACATTAAAACCGAATCACACATCAATTCGAAGGGGCACGACAATTTTTTTTTGGTTGTTTTTGAATTCGTTGGGATGTCTAAAATAACCACACCGAGAAACACTTATCACATACCTTGAGCTGTTGTCTGACCCGAAGCATTTCCAGAAGCTACGTTATCGTATAGCGATGTACTTGATGTTGCTGCAGGAACTTTACTTTCGCGACCCAATTCAGTTTCAGTGCC
Organism: Phytosciara flavipes; assembly: GCA_026413405.1. NCBI lineage: Eukaryota > Metazoa > Arthropoda > Insecta > Diptera > Sciaridae > Phytosciara > Phytosciara flavipes. Next base: position 9,262 of record JANTFA010000005.1, on the reverse strand, counting down.
ACGCGTTGTGGCTCGAGGCAATGTCGACGATCCTAATGGTAGTTTCATTATATAACATATAAGACTATTGACAGCCTAAGTTCAAAATCACCTCTGTATCTTGGGTCGGTCGATCGGATCCGATTGTATGTATCAGCTGACATGCAAGTACATTGTGGTTCCCTCGATCGCGACGGGCTAGCTGGCGTGCTCAGTGGCTTTCGTTTGGCTTTAATTTTTCCTTTACCTGGTGGTTCCAGTTTCAGCGAATAACTTGAGGAAGCCTTTCGTGAAAATTTGAAAGAAGGCGACTGTAAAACGTCGCACTATCATTAGGTTAGTTGGTTGGGATACACACAAGGCACTCTATTTGTGTATTTTTTTTGTTGTAGGTAAGTTCGGGTGGAAGGTGGTGGTAGTGGTGGTGGTGGTAGTAGTAGTAGTAAACATTGGATAACGGAAAGTGCGGACATTTTACATTAAACAAAGATAACACAAAAACATTAACGATATAGTTTGTCATTAGATTTTTGAGTTAGTTTTTTTGGATGTTTAAATGTGATTTTCGTTTTTAGTTTAGTTAGGTTATTTGGTTTAGTTGTCGTTTTAAATACAGATTTGAAAAAATTGTTACTTGTCTAGTCGACTTGTAGATGTTATTATTTACAGAAACTGATGAAAGTCTCTATGCTTTCCACCTACAATAATGCCTTAGAAGCTTGAAATCTACATTTTGTTCTACTAACAAGGGAAGCTTTTCGATTGCGCAATCTGCCACTAACAAATCTACTGCCTGTATTGATCAACAGTTTAGCGTAGTCAAAACAAATCGATAATATTTGGCTGTGGAAGTTGAAGAAAATAAACAAAACATAACCGAAACTAAAATGGAACTACGCATACGATTGCTCAACTTAAATTTGACCTAACTATTCCCCATTTGCAAATTTTTTCGTGGTCTGTCTATTTGTGTGCTGGTAAGGCTATGAAGAAGTCGTATTACCCAGTCACAGACTGCAAGCATATCAGCAGCGTTTTTATTATATCTATCGCTTCCTTTAATAGAAAATATTTCAAAATACTGATTTTAAATCTGCTACTGCAATCTTTTGAGCATTCATTCTTATCGATAACAGATGTATAGCCGTCCGTGACATGTTGTATTCTTGGAAGTTTGTTATGTAAAACGCAATGGTTATGTTACTTTGTAACTTGTAACCATTCCTATTGCTTACTTCGGGCTCAACCTTATTTTTCAACCTGAAGTTGCATATTTTGATATTTTGATGCTGACTATATCTACCCTGCTATATACACCCGCTGAATGTAAGAGCTCGTTTACAAGGATTGATTTGGTTCTTAAAGATGTGAAAATTAGCCTTCTGATTGTGTAAAATAAGTGAAAGTTTTCACGTCGTCGTAAAGTACTTCGTGTTTATATATGTAGCAATACACGACCTTGTCCCGTGACTAACACAGTTTAAACAAAAATATTTCGAAATCCATTGATGTTTTCTTAGAACATGTTGTATTCATTCGAAAGAGGATCGCTAGTAGAACGTTGCTCTAAGAAAAGTATCACCGATTGCGAGTTTTTCAAGACCCAGTCTGTTAGTCACGGAACAAGGTCATGAAATTGCCATACGATGAAAATTAAGTTTTTCTTCGTACGTTTTCTTGTTAAATTTAAGACTGGATTTCCGTTTATGATTTCAGATCCGCCATCAATAACATTTCTCTTCGAAACGGCAATCCATCTGCTATCGACAACGATGACGAAAGTAAGCGATGGGTTTTTACTGGCTTTCTTATTTTATAGAAAAAATTATGTTAAAACAAATGAAGTACAAGATTTGGCATCGAACACCGAGATTGGAAATTTCGTTCGATTTTATCATTGATGTATATAATAAGAAAAGATACGAAATGTCAAACAAGCCTTTGCCAAAATATATCACACACACAACTACAAAAAAAACGACGTATGTCGTGCTATTTTCTGTATTTTTGCACTACGGAACGACTTACGTCCTCTGCTGTCAAAATGTAATTTGATTGTACTGTAATAGTGTTTCTGTGTTGTAGTTCACATATTTTATATGTTCTGACTTATTCTGAGTGTTGAAATCAAGAAGTTTAATTAATCAGACCTGTAGTATAACATGGCACCCTTGTATAACTTACTAAAAAAATGAATTGAATCGCTTGTTTTGCTTGAATTGAATTTCAAATTCAGCGCCATTTCTAGAACGAAAGGTACGTTTCGTGTAAATATACGAAAGTCACACATACTACTGCACATATGTTTTGGCAAAGGCTTGTTTGGCATTTCGTATCTTTTCTTATTATACATCAATGGATTTTATTAATTTAAAATTTGACATTTTTTGAACGAACAGACAAATTGCGCAAAGTCTCTCTGGTTTTAGTAGGAGAGCATTTTTTACTAAATTTTTTAGCAATAATTTCTTGTCACTTCGATTTTTTATATGCTCAATTTCTCCAAACCAATAGGGAGGATACTTATTCGTACAACACGGAGCAACTGCAGTTTTGCGGATGAATAAGGTTCCAGTACAACATTTTGATTGAAGGCTACTTTGCTTGGCTCTAGAATGGTGGACTTTCAAACTATTATGATTAAACGTTGCATGCAACTCGGTTAAAAATGATTTTCTATGCACGCGAAGTGTATTTTCACACTTGGCCTACGATTTAGAGTGAAAATTTACACATCTAGTGCCTGAGAAGCATTCATCACTCGGTTGAACAAGTTACTATTTTCAGACTACAGAATTTCATTGAACAAGGTCCTGATTGAAACAGAGCAGTTCTATAACATACGTTACATCTTACTAAATCAGTGAGTGTAGGTGTCATCCCAGACTGTGATTCCCATTAGTCGCTATGTTTGCAGTGACTTTCTCGAAAATATTTCTTAACAAAAGCAAATAAGCTATTATCAATATGTCAATGCTATTCGGCACGTCCAAGAAAAAATGTGAAATTTTAATTTCTGTGAAACTTGGGTAAAAAATGGGTGTGAAAACTTTTCCGTTTTACATTTTTCCATCGAAAGATTCGATACTGGTACTTTTTGATTTCGTTTAGTACATAATAGTTGGCATAAGAGGCCATTTATATATGACTTCACGCCTTTGCAGTGCTGCCAGAATTTTAAAACATCTAATAACTCGAATTATGCTTTTTTTGAGTCACCAGTGTGTTCTACCCTCCCATCTATGGGGTGTATTTGGTCGGGTAGGTCACACTGGTGACTCGAAAAAGTGCTTGTCAATTATAACGGGTTATTAGAGATTTCAATCTGCTGGCAATACTGAAAAAGCGTGACGTCATATGTGAATGGCCCCTAATCTATTGTATCAAGTAAATGAGCCGGTAGAGAAACCATTCTAGTTTGATACATCGTCAACTTTCGAATTGAATATATAAAATTATCTTAGGCAGTAATTATATTGAGTGCGATGCGAATCGCGAAAGTGTGTGTGAAAGGTCAACTTGACGAAATTTATTTTCGTTTTGTCAAGTTGAGCTTTCACACAAATCTTGCGCGATGTGATTCGCATCGCGCCCAATACAATTACTGCTTTAGCCGAAACTACGGAGATTCATATGTAACTACATTATTCAAAACCTTTCTGCAAGAAACTCTCTTTCTATTAATTCCAATTCTAAATTCCTGCAAGTGCAATAGCAAAGTCAAAACCAACATTAAATGAATAAGAACTTTCTTCCTAAAAAAGTTCGAGATCTGAATAACATGACCTCAAATGTAACAATTCTTTCGGCAAAAACATTAAAAAGAAAAGAAAAAAACAAATTTAGCAAACATTCGAAAACTAAGTTTGTTAATTAATGACATGATGAAAACTTTGTGTTTTATAAACGAGAGGAAATCAATGAAAATAATTATGGAACGAAAAAAAAACGATTTAATTATGATGAAACACACTTAGAGATTGAAAATTATAAGCTACACATACTTGCACAAATCGCTCATCATCCTCATCAAAAAAGTGAACATGATGAGTTGACTTTACTGAAACCTTGGCAAAAGTTTGATTTGTTATGACTAGTTAAAGCTTTTAAGTTAATTAGGAAATTTTTTTTTTGTATTAAAGAAAAAAACTTCTTCGAACGGATAAAAATCCTAAAAAAAGCAAGAATAAAAATGTGGAATCAACTGAAAATTTTAATAGAAATTCGTATATGCTTAGGTCGTGATTTTTGATCAAAAGTATATGCTAGCTCAATCGTTGAAGTAGATAAAATGCAAATTTAATCGATTTGAACTGACATATACCACGGTCAGAATAGTTAATTTTCAGCTACTGTTCAGAAGAAAAACACATTGAAATTCGAAATAAAACGTAAACCAAATCAATGGAACGAAAAGTTGACAAAGCTTTTTAAGTGAATTCATAAGAGGCATAACTAAAAAACCAAAACTGATAAAAGTACTCGGTGAAGGATCGATTTTTGCAAAAATAATTATTTAAGTAGCGCACAGCGTTGATACTTACACAACATTCACGGAATTGTTTCGCATCGATTGGTGATGTAAAATTCAAGCCCCAAGTATCATTTGTCATCGGATCTTTCCAATAAACGAAACATTCAGACGCTTGACCGATGCGAGTTCCTAAATATTGAATGGTTAGACCAGATTTTCTTTTATAGCGGAACATTAAGCTACGTGATATCAAAGTTCGAAAGAAGTCAGGTCATGCTAGAATGCTTGATTTAGAGCTTCCCGAAAGGACCTGAACCGAGTGAAAGTGACCTGACATGACTTGACCTGATCCACCAAAAAGCCGTTTGAATAATTTCAAGTTGCAATGTACATTGCCACGGCAGATAGGCTGGTTACTGGCTCTGAATTTCCTGGTCTGAACATTCTAACATCACTGATTTAATATCAAACCCAATCTTTGATCGAACTCGATTTTGTAATAAATCTCGATATGACTTGCCTAGTAGTGGATTGGTAAGATTTACAGAAGGATTTAAAACTGCAGAAGGCTCAGAGACTAGTGTGTACGCTCCAGAGACCAAATCGAGAGCCTGGAGCAGCCAGTGCTTTTCAGGTGGAAGCATTAAATGTGTAGGTCAGTGAACCGCTACTAAAAGAAAACCAAGTACAGGAAATTTCCATATGCTCCGATAGTGAATCTATGTTTAAGGCGTTTGACCTCCAACAATAGTGTACCAATGAAGCTAGTGAAAGGGTGCAAGGAATATGTGAAGGAGACAGGTCGAATTGATTGAATTGTACTTGAGTGGACACTCTGTAGTGGAAGGTATTGAACTAGCCAATTAAATGACAAATGTCGGCTCTTCTGCGCTGCGTACGGACCCGATCCCCCAATCCCAATACCTCATTCGTTATGCGTGAGACCGCTAAATGATTGGACGAGGGTTTGGCACGTCAAGCTATGGATAACCGATGTAAGGTGCTAGAGCTGCCTTGATATTTTGCATAATTGACTAACACAAAACTAATTTCAAAAATAAAAATTTTTCCATATGGTCCCAGCATTGTTCTAATCCGTTTAATTTCGAGTCAACTCAATTTGGGTCATTAGGCTCGTTTAGGTCAATTATGAATTAGGTCAGATCACATCAATCAGACAAATCTGGTCATGCCACTCTTTTTCAGGTTCGGGTTTGGAAACACCTGACCTGTTTCGAACTTCAAGTGACGCATGTATACGAACCCGGTTGCACCAATCGTACGTCCAATATTTTGTCCACCTGGCTGTTGTACGCTGTTATATGGAACACACATTCGGGTGAATCTTGTATGCATGTGATATTAACAGGAACCAAATCTTCGGATACTTGTTGCCATTTGACCGTACCAGCACCACTTGCCGACACATGGAACACTTCCGCCCACAACCTGAATACACTAAATGAAGTGAAACTCTCATATAATTACGGGAAAACAATAATCACTGCTTTACACTCATGTGAAATTTGTGTACCTTATTTTGTGAGGCAAAGATGATGTTGACATTAAATATGCTATTCTAATACGAGTATGGTTTTCAAAAATTATCAATTTTTTTTATCGTACTAATATGCACCGATACGTGTACATACAAGCCTAATTTCACAAACACAACATTTAACATCACTGGTACTGTAATCGGATTGATGTGATGACCTGAGCTGCAACTTGACTAGCGGGTAGTCCCCAGCAATTAATATTAAATATTTTCGACAGAGAAAAATTGATGTTACTCGAGAGTTTGTGAGTTTGTGGGTTTTTGTTTTGCATTAAGAATTCATAACTGATTTAGTTGGGTCATTCGTTTCAAGGGGAGTATCGACTGTATTAGGTATACAGCTAATTTGTCACAACGATGTATCGAGAATGGTCTGAGAACTGAAATATATTTCGACTGGTTCGACTGCCGGGTGTTTTACGTAGTAACTGCCAGCTAGTGAGAATTAACCACACTCGGAACCATATGCTTAAAGTGTATTCCAAACCCCGCTTTCAACTGAAGGATAATACTTTTGTCTTCGTAGGGCATTTCTACCTCAACTACCCATTTTTGAAGCCCTAACTACCCATTCTTTGAGCCCTCAACTATTCATTATTGAAGCTCGCAACTACCTATTCTCGAAGCCCTAAACTACCCATTCTTGAAGCACTCAACTATTCATTCTTCAAGCCCTCAACTACTCATTCTTGAAGCTCGCAACTACCTATTCTCGAAGCCCTAAACTGCACATTCTTGAAGCCCTAAACTATCCATTCTTGAAGCTCGCAACTACCGATTCTCGAATCCCTGAACTACCCATTCTTTGCTGCTTAGGAACGTTACTTTCATGATATACGTTGAAGAAAAGTCTTTACAGAATCTATCACATCGGGGTTTTAACCCGAATATTCTCGATGCTATTCCTTCGTCTCCATCAACTAAATAAACGTTACATCAACACGCTCTCTATTCTCCGGCCTATACAAAATACGATTCTACAAAATACTCGTTTTTACGTCAATTTTTCAGACCTTGTACAAATATCAAAACACATTTTTGCATACACACACACACTGCATAATGAGATCATTATGGAATGATGAAAGTGTGAAACATTGATTGTTGTTTTCGTTTCATTTTCAATATTACAACATGAAAGAACTAAAAAGATGTAAATTAAATAAATATCGCCAGAAATTAACATGCAAATTTTGTCAAATGCAATCGATTGGCATTACCTCAGGAGATGGCCGTCCCGTCTACGAGAAGTTTGCCATGGTGAATCTTCATATCGATAAGCTTTGCGCATCAACGGCGCACACGAACAACTTAGTTTATTTCCCATGACACAACTAGCACAGCTTCCCGGCTGCCCTCCTAAAAACCAAATTTAAAATTTTCCAATGTATTGTCATTGTAGTGTTTCGCGAAATCACTGATGGTGTCACGTACCTGAGGTCCCCTGGTGTCACCACATTCCGCCTACCTCCGCGCGAGATAGAGCTTGTCCTCGGTTAAGCGATTGAGATCTTTGGTTGTGCCTGTGACCGTATCGGCTGCCTCTCTAAAAATTTAAATGTAAAAGAAAGGCTTGAGTTACATTTTTAAAAGGTTTATTGTGATCATGGCATCACCATTGTTATCCGAACAACTATGTTTGCGAGACAATCATTTCAAATTAATTTCACTGCGAGAAAAAGTATTTTTGGAGAATATCAATTATCGATGGTCGAACAATCGATTTCCCTTATTCATCAATAATCAAACACAATAGTCATACCAATGGTCCTAGGTCCTATTCTGTTTAAACTAGACATATAGATGCTGAAAAGACTTTACTGCATTTACCGGGCAGAAGCACGCAAAGCAGAGTACGTAACTGCTTTCAAATTGTTGTTTTGACGGGTGGAAGAGTTACACCCAGAGCCGAAGGCAATGTCTGGATGTAGTTCTCCCACTCGTCAAAACAACAAATTGGAAGCAGGGACGTAATGTACAATTACTGCTTGTCCCATGCGAAAGTTGAACATTACACAGCAATATGTCTCCTGCGATATGCCCACTGTTTCTGCATCCAATGTGAATTGCTATATCATAGCACTGCTTGCTAGTATGAACTTGAAAAATATTCAGAGGCCTATGCGAGCAAAATATTCCGTCCATTTCCTCCGTTAAGAAAAGAGTCAACTATTGGTGTGAGTGTAAATACCACTTCACACATGGCTAATTCAATGACCTGTCCCGTGACTAACGAAATTGAGTCTTGAGGTAGCTCTGAATTGGTGCCCAAGTAAAAAACAGTTCTCACAAAAGTTTCAATTGGCCGAAATCAGACGTCTCAAGTACTCAGTAAGGAAAACGTTGTGTGGAAAAGTCTCACTGAGAAGTCTGAATTCGGCCAATTGAGACTTTGGGACGACTCATTTCAAAGAAAATGTTCACTCGGATGAGACTTCTCTTAGAATCTGGTATGCTAGTGATCCGCTTTCGAATGAATCAAACATCCTCTAAGAAAAGATTAATAAACTTCGAGATATTTTTGGTTCAAAGTTTGTTAGTCATGAGACAAGGTCATGGATGCGTAATAGTTATAATGAAAATCCACCGTAACAACACTTGACGACCAGATCATTATTTACTAGTTTCATTGATTGTGGTTCTACTTTTAGAGATCCTTTCGTTACCGAAAGCTTTTACTGTACCAGTGATAGGCTGCAAGACAAACCTAAATTACATCGTTGTTGAGTGCCATCTATGTACATAGGAGTGAAACTAGTTGGAGTAGAATGTCAGCTTCACTCAACAATATCAACAAACTACCACAGACTCGAACCCATTCGGTCAGCTGTGTTTTATATGAACGTTTGACAATCGGTTTTTTTCTGCCACAGTTGGGAATTGAACTCACACCACTGGGGCACTGAGTGGTTAGGTCATGGATTACTACACGTATGTAATTCGACACACTCAAACGTATGAAATTTGGAGGACTTTTCCGAGCAATAACCAGCAATTATGCAAAAATTCAATTTTATTCATCATGACCTTAGTTAGATTGATTGCAGAACAAAAAAGAAAATGTCTTAACAAAGAACCCTTTCTGCATTGAACTCAACGATTCAATAAAATTTTTGATTAATCAACAGAATTACGTCGGCTGTATAGATTCTATATCGAATATTATACACTGAGTAGAGGCAAATCTTTCAAAACTTTGCCGAAACATTACTGAAACAATCAAAAAGTTATAATTATTATAAGAACAAGGT
>JANTFA010000003.1:21639-37883 GCA_026413405.1 Phytosciara flavipes | reverse complement strand
GGAGCACTCTAATGAGTCTAAACTCAATTTTTGTTATGGTCTGGTGAAAGCTGGACCAAATAATTTGTTCAAATAATTCAAAATGCGTCTACGAAGTTGATGCGAATGTAGTTTTGGCATTGTGGTATGATTATGTTGATGGACGATTCATTTGATATCATTAACGACGCTCGTGACGTTACTATTGATTGATCAGAAGTCTCTGAATTTCCATGGCTAAAATACCAAATGAGGTGAAATGAGGATATAGAAAGAGAAGGTTCTGAATTCAGATGAGTGAATCGAATATTTTTAATCGACTTTCAAAGGCTTTCAAAAGGTAAATACAAAACATTCTTTGGTCAAGAAGGTATTTATAGTAGTGGTGTTGTGAGGTGTTGTTTATATTACTCTCCTAATGTTTCCGAGGGGTGATGAACTCCTTTGAACTACTTAGTTGACACGAAACCATGATACGGTTGAGGCTGAGACCCACTTAGATTTATCTCTTCCGTTTTAAAATGCATATATTATGACCAAGAAGTGCGTCACCACTCAATTATTTCTACAACATCCAATCGGAAACGGTAGATTTTCCTGATCTCTCATATGACTCGTTCTAATCGGCAGGTGGCTGGTTCGGCCCGGCCTGAAGTAAGTAATCAATTTTGTTCTGTATTACATTAAGATACTGCTTCGTGTATGATTTGATTTCTAATTTTCCGTCGTTGATACACTTGATTTCATCGAATGACGAAATGGAAAATCTTTGATCATCCAAGTCCATTATTGTTCCGATATTCCACAACACACATATGTACGAACGGCGAATTGTTTCATCGAATCGGACAAAACGGCAACCGACAAATGCGTTCATATAGGAAAATATTTACAACAACAAGAAATACATAACAACCAAATTTTTACGAATTTGTCAATAACATTTTGTTACGATTCGCTAGACATGATCATAAGTAAAACATACTACCCCCTTCAGAAATTAAACATTCTTTACTCTGGCTTCTCTTCAGCTATCGTATAAATCTTTCGCCTTTTACTAAAGATTTCCGTGGAGAGGAGCACTCTAATGAGTCTAAACTCAATTTTTGTTATGGTCTGGTGAAAGCTGGACCAAATAATTTGTTCACAATTCAAAAAGATAAATTCTTTGCTATCTAAACCATATGGCATCATCGTATAACTAGGTTCCCGTCATCGTTGATAGATGCCTGTTGAATTTATATAGTAGCTTCGAGACTAGTTTCATTGCGGATAAATTGAAAGCTGATAAATTTATCAGCGCTGGCGGGAATCCACCATAGTATTTACATCTTCGTAATATGCATCTAAGGAAAGAAATTTACTCCGTTTGTGAAATGACATGGTGTGAATATAAGACAAATTTTCAGATTGCAAAAATATCATCATTCTCTCACCTCTCTTCACATTTGTTCGTAGATTCAACAGACCCGTGCAAAAAATATTATCTCTCATTTTCAGACACGTCAAATTGCCACCTTTAAGCGAAATTCACAGAATATTACTTTTCATATCTTGGGACAAAATTTCTCTCGTAACAGTTGTATACGTTTCGGGACGTTTTATTTTAGACACTTTCGCTTGTCGCCCTCAGTTCATTTGGACTTACCAAATTGACTAAAATTTACCGTCCACAGTGGATATGAAAAAAGCTATAAGCACTCTCGCCAATCTCAGATCATATCCGGGCGCTTTCGTTAAAGTGACAGTTGCTTATTTCGGTCTTGAATATTTGTCTGTCTTTCTCGAACGCTGCACATCCTTTTCTTCGTTTATCTGTTTGATTATCGAGACTCGAGTAAAAGATTAAGTCGATGTGTCGAAATACGTTTCAAGAGACCGAACATTTTAAGACGTTTTTCGACACTTTAAGATTCATTTTTTTACTCGGGGACCCAGTTTCTCAGTCGGTAAATGGAAATTTGTCAGGAGTGGAAAATTTTAAAATTCTTTAGCTGTCACCAAGGCAACTTTCTAGCAAAGTTACAAAGTTTTATTTTCACAATTAGAATGACTAAAGACTGAGAGTTAAAAAAAAAGTTAGTTGACATTCCACAAGGCTCGTTTTCAAAAACAAATTACTATTCCGGTGCCTTAGGTTCATTTGCGATACGATGACATCTCATCTGATTAAAATCCGTCGAGTGAAAATTTAATTATTTTCCTCAACTTTCGCCGCCTTTTCTGAGAAAATGTCTCTGATGACACCAGTTTGTTGCAACGACATCTTTCAGTCAAATGGGCAGCCCATTTCCTACCGGTAGAATTGAGGGTAGAAAACTTTACACCTCTCCAGATATGGTTTGTAGGCAAAGAGACGAAATTTAAGAGAAGTTAAGTCAGCTTTTGTGTGGAAAAATTGGAATTTCATGATTTAGGGCTTTGGTTTGCGGCAAACCGTTGCCCGAAGGTCATCCGTGCGATGCTCGAAGGAACTTTAGATATTTTTTTTTGTATTGAAGAAGAGCACTTTTTTCATAAAACACCCGTCAGGCTCTGCGAATGGAAAGTCTTTATCGTATACTCATTTTTAAGATGAACAAATTGAAACACCGTCTATCGTAAATCGTTTATAATTTTTGTCTTTTGTATTTATAATTATAATTACTAACTATTTTACAAAAAATTGTCTTTCATTTCCCGTCGTCATTCATACAATGTAATAAATGTTATTTAACATTAACTTAACTACAAAATGATACAAAGGATTTTATTCCAATAATAAATTGTTTAAAATAAAACAATGGAACAAAAAATGGATAATTTTCGAATTAAAAATACAAACAAGAGGCTGCGATGGCACCACTTTTGATATTTTTATACTTTACACATCTTCTCTTCCTTTCTTTTCGTAATTTCTTTTTTTAAATTATTATTTTTTGTTTGAAACATATGGGATATAATACATTTCAAGTGTAAAGAATTGATAAATATTTTCGAGAAAAAGAGAAACAATTGAAGGTTAAAGAAAATGATGAGCTTAATAAGTTTCTTCTTAGGTATAGTGTTTCTTAACTGATAGGTTCTAACAAGGAAAAAAGTGAAGCGATTCAGTTTATCTAAGGAAAACACAACATTACAACAACAACTAAATTGGGGAGAAAACGATTTTGGTATAAGCAAAAAATTCTTTTAGTTTTTCGTTTTTTTTTCACCATTTTTTCTTACAGCTGGTTGCGTTCAAAAGGAGTGCGTTTTCATCGTTTTATTATTTTTCCTAAATGCCATAAAATTCAACTATCATTGGTGCAGCCAATTCAATGTTCCTTAACGTACACAGCCGATATTTTCAAAAGAGCTAGACGAAATCGAGATATAGGTAGCGCCCATCTTCTAGCCTCGTTCAAGAACGAAAGTTAAGGTAGTTAATACCACCGTTTACAGAACAATTGTTTGTTACCAATATGACATTTGGTTGGAATTTTATGAAAATAGTGAAGGAGATTCGCAAATCGTGCGGAAATTCTCGGCATATTTAGAAACTTATTTATTCGTACAATTTTAAAACATCGTTTTGCAAAATTTCATTTTTGTTCACGAGATAAGGTGACAAACGGTCCATTCGTTTAGTACAACTTCACCCACAACCACGCCAGCACGTAGTGCCCTAACAAAAAATCGCAATTTTAGACCTTGAAAAAACCAATCACTCCAGTATTTGTAATGCGATATAAAAAAGTGTTACTGTCCTGGATTCTACTCGAGCTTACCTATCCATAGACACCTCACACGATATTTTATGTTAAGATTTGCAGATTTTATCCGCGAAAGAAGTTGCAATTTTTGGATGAAAAGTCAGGGTTGGCGAAAGTCTGGATGCTGCCCAGCCTCAACGGAGAGCTTGACCCCCCAACATACTAGTGCCGTTTTAAAGCTACTATATTCAGCTATTAACTCCAGTTTATAGAAATAGTTTGGCCTCACTCGTGTCAGAGAAATCATTCATGCAACCTGAAAATCGAAAATCGGGTTGGAAGCTACAGAAAAACGATTTAAAAAAAATTCCTGCTGTTCTAGAATCTACGGGCAATTCTACGGATAGCATTATTGGGTCAGGCGTTTCGATAAAAATGAAAGTGAAAATACGACCCACCCTATTAAACAACTCTTACGCTCTTAATAGGGTGTAGTATTAGAATACAAACTCTCCAGTTAGTTCATTATGGATCCAAGCGTTGACAAATGCCACTCTGAATTTCCAATAAGGCTTTACGAAAATGTAAGAAAGATTAATTATAATTGTCAGTAACTATCCTCAAAGTTAATCACCTTTAAACGCTATGCCTGTGTGATCAATTAGAGAATGTATATTTCCCATTTAAATTCTAGAAGTATCGATAAATACATCTACGAAAGCACCTAAAATTTAACAAGTTTTATTCAATGTAGATTGTATAATACACGATTAATGATAGGAAATCTAAAGGGTTTAAACTTCCTATTTCAGAACCGCGTCATAAAGTTCAATAACATTCGGCAGCGAAACATTTGAGTAGCCCTCAGTTGAAAGAGGTGGCAGCCAAAAATCAAAGCCAACAGCTGATAAATTTTTTTTTATAAAATGAGAGCATGGAACTTTTCGTATTTCAGCGCTTCATTTTTCCTGCGCCCCACAGTGTGAAGTTTTGTAAAAATTGGGGGCTTCATCGAACACTTTCTGGTATATTACGTGAGAAGCCGGTGAATACGGTTCACGAGCCCAAGCTGGAATTGTCTAGGTATACACAATTCACAGACATGTGTATTAGTTGTATACACATTGGATATTTCTATATTGGTTTCGTGAACCGTTTTTACCGGATTCTCACGTAATATCCCAGAAAGTGTTCAACAAAATGCCCAACTTTAAAAAAAAATTCACACTGTGCGCCCTGGACCGAGATGTGCCGCTGCTTTGAACGGTGGTATTGACTGACTATCGTTCTTCAACGAAACTAGTAGATGGGTGCTACCTATATCTCGATGTCGTCTTGGTTACTTTAAAATATCGGCTGCGTATGTTAAAGAAAATTGAATTGACTGCACCTTTGACAGTTGAAATCTATGACGTTTAAGAAAGATAAGAGAACGATGAAAATGCCCTCTTTTGAATGCAGCCAGCTGTAGTTTCCTTTTTCTTCTTCTTTCTATCTTTATTCTTTGGTGTGTGTTTGAACATTTAAATATATTTTTTTAAATTTATATTTATGAGTATTTTTGTTTTTGTCTTTTTTGTTTTGTTTATAAATATATATTTTAGTAATATATATGTAATAAAGATTATGTGTGATAGTAATTTTAATGATAATCAATTAATTTATAATAATTTTTTTTCCTTATGAAGTTTTCACAAAAGCAGAATACAAGACTGAGTATTTTCTTAGGTTTCCAATTTTCTTCTTTTAATTTTTATTTTTCACCTCTTCATCTTTCTTTCACAAAATATATTATGCGGCTCTATCGCCCATGTCTTCATCTTGTTGATAGAATGTCTAATTTAGCGTATCTATTTATTTAATTAGTGCTTTGCTATTTCCATTCCATTTGTTTTATTCTTTTCTTGGTTCAGACAGATTACAATATACTAAACTGATAACAATAACGCCAATTTAGTATAGTTTTTGGTTTTCTTGTTGTTGAATTCGATCTTTCTTTTTTTTCTGGTTCAATGGCGAAGAATTCATATTTTTTATAACGATTAAATGACGAGACTTTTCTTTAGATTATAATTATGTACAAATTATACAAGTCAATAAAGTTTATAGTTTGTCCAAAAGTAACGACTTTCTGGTAATCGATATTATGTAATTAAAAGGGGGGGACCTTTTGCGAATATGATTTCACTGGTAACACTTCAGTTTGATTAGTTTCTAAATGTTTTGACATGTAAGTGAACGGATTTCTGTAACACGAGCCAGGGCTTAACATTATTTTATTAGCAATGGACCATTGGAATTTCGAAAATTTCGACGGAAAACATTGTTCTGAGCAAAACATTGTTCTAATTATCATCTCACTTAACCTTGCTTTGAGTTTCGTTTAATTAGTTTTTTCATAGCAATCTAGCTTCAAGTTCTAACATAGAAAATATCTGGAGAATTTCGTATAACTCTGCCGTCTTTTTCGTACAGAAAGAAGGCAAGTTGTCTTTGTGTTAGTTAAAACACCCAAAACATTCAATTTTGTATGCGAGTAGGCGTAAAATAAACTTCAAAATTTGACATCTCACTTTTGAGTGTTGGTGCTTGAAGCTAGAGTGCTATGGTCTTTTGTATGATATATTTTCGTAACGTCAACGTGGCTGACGTTTCTCACTGTGGATGACGTTTCAAACGTACTTGCAGATGATCTATAGTTTATCTCTAATGTGTACCCACAATTACCTAGCTTTAGAAGCCGTTTTAGGTGTTCACTTATTTAGCAAAACTTACGACTGAACTGATGAAGTACAAGATTTCACATCGACCTTCAGACTATGTTCTAAACAGACTTAATAATGATTGGGTGATACGTTTGTCATTTCTGAAAAGTTAAGGGGTCTTTGAACGAATATTATCATCCTGAACTTTACGAAGCTTAAACAGACAATGAAGGTGATGGATAGTATGTCGGAAATCAGAGTCGAGATAATGATAACGAATGGCACGGTAATGAAAATCTGCAAGATCATAACCCTGTCTGCGCACATCCAATTTTTTACAGGTTTCATATATTAGTCTCTAAAACATTAACGGTATGTTGATGTGAGATGTGAATACTCACACGCTACAAATACATTTCCACATAATCGCTTGACACTAAGAAACGAAAAATGAAAATTTGAGAGCCAGTGTCGAGCGAACTTAAAAGAACTACAGTACCACTACAGCAATAATATTTTCTCCCTAATTCTTGCTAATTATTACTTCAGCATAAGATAAGAACAACATTTTGTTTATAGTGTACCGGAAATGAGCGACGGAGTCGTGATATTTCAACACTAGATAAACAAAAATTCTTTATGTGCTGTAGTACGCTTAAATTCATTCTGAGTGCGCAAATATGCATTCGGTTAATTTGTAAATTTGATGCAGTTTCTGCTTACTAGCATGGACACTCTAATTTGGAACGTGAAAAAGCCTACAAATTTTCATATATGGCAAATTCCACGACTAACAAACTGGGTCTTGAAATAGCTCGGAATCGGTGAGACTTTTCTTAGAGCAACCTTCATGGAACCTTATCTGGTATACTAGTGAATGAATCAGACGTGAATAAACACGACTCATGTCCACCTCACCGCGTTGCTTCGCCACGAGTTGACAATTTTCACATCAAATATTCCATTTAAACACAAGTTTTATTACGCTTTGTCTGCACATGAATAAACAGGGTTATTCATGAAGTGATTGCTCACTCAAAATTATCCCAATTTGATATTTATCTTCGTACTCACTTTAGCGCATGCTTTCAACAGATAAATTTTCCGATATCAGCAACTAGTGAATTACGAGAAGTCTTTTATACATTCTTGATTGGCTGTATCAGTAAATTATTAGTTTCAGACGGTTCATCAAAATGAGTGGTGAGTGCTAGAAGCTTTATTGATATGGATAAAACCAACGGTCTCAATCACTTGACTTAAAAGAGTGTTAGTATAAGAAATAATTGACCACATTCTGAGTCATCTATTCTGCAAAGATTTTACAATATAATCTCTACAGCCTTTGGCACGTTTGCTTGTTATTTTCAAATTCCATTCATTTTTTTCTTACAGCCCCTGCTCGTGTAAATAATTCAAACTATAACAGTGCCGATAGATTCAACTACCACAGAATAAATAACTCCAACTATGGCTGCAGTGATCCGACAACAGTTACGTGTTTTCATTGCAAAAGTCTTCTCGATTCCACAACCATTGAGTCAACAAATCTATGGTGCTGTCTTCAGTATGTAGATTGTTCAAAACATTTTTACTGGATCTCATTATGTAAAATCAAATGTTAAAATTAGCTACGGATGTTTTTCATTAATATGCCCCGGTTGCCAAGACGTTGAACATCGATGCCCCCAATGTAAAGCCATATTGGGTTGGGAATATACAAGCCGAGGTAATAGAATTGTAATTTGAATATTTAGCAACTTGATGGATTAAACACAAAGTCCTGGTAAGAAGTGGTATTAACTTTTGGGTTCGTAAGGCTGTTGAATGTAATGTTTGAAATAAAAATGAAAACCAAAATTGAAAGGAAAGTTCGATGTAGTTTTTTCTTGATTGGACCAATACTTTCTGCTATCGACCCTTAAGCAGTAATTTTGTACAAGTGATTAGAAATAGAAAAGTGGCAAATGACGTTTTCTGATAGAGAGTGGTTCATCACTCGAACGATTGGCTTTAAGTCAAAACCCAATCGTCCAAAGTCTAAGTTGATGGGTTATTTTGGTATCGTATAAGAAACAAGCAGACTCAAGGTAATCTAGAATTGATAGGAGATAAATTTGATTTTATCAAATGCTGCTTATTCGAAAGTTCAGCTCATGCCCATCGTTCAAAGGGATGAGCCCACATCCAGATGCCCATGAATAAAATGTCCAAGCCTACTGCCCAACCCACGAACATTATTTTAAAAAAATCGAGTGTTAAAGTGTTAGTCTTTTATTCCTCATTTCAATTGTTAACAAGTTAGCAAGTCCACACTACTTGTGTGTATAAACAGAAATTCCCTGTCAACTGTGTTCGTTTAAGACAGAATTTGGCAAATAATTCTTGCAATTTTACTCATTGTCGGGAGTTCCCTGGAAGGTGACAAATTTCGAAATCAGAAACCCAACTCCTGAGTGTTTCAATTTGCTTGTAGAGTAGTAATGGCGCGGGCACCAACGTTCCATGAGAATTCCCAGCCCTCTGCCCACCATATGTGATGCCCATCATGCCCATACCCTCGGGCATGTGGCATCGGAGCAGCCCGCATTTGCGGGCGGCCCACTTATCTCTATGCAGAGCCTCCGAATTTTCTTCAAAAATTTTCGATAAAGCTTGCGTGTTTATTGAAACGATTAAATTGCCTCGGCTAACCGACAACATTTATAAAATGAAAAGAAAAATGTTTTGCGAATCTTAATGCATTGCAGAGTCAACATTTTTGGTCGATGGTTAGTACATATATTTGTGCTGTATTTCGATGTTAGTTTCGTAACACTTTATTTATGTTCTTGTAAATATAAATGAAGCAATTCAGCAAGACAAACGAATAATATTTAATTTGTTGGATGGGATTCTTTTTTGTTTATAGTTTTGGATAGTTCCATAGATACAAATTACATTTTATAAATACGTTTTTTTTGGTTTTCCATTTTTAGGCAAATATATCTGTCTCCTCTTTATCTATAGACAGTTTATAGTGATGATAGTGTATGAAGCAGTTTATTGTTTAGTTTTATGTTTAGTGGTAGTTCTAACATTTTGTCGTGAGCCGATGTTCCCATTTCATGGTTAGCTAATTTTTCGGATTTGTTATTATTTTTGGTGTCAGTGCTATACATCAATGCGCTTACAACCCATACACATAGTTCTTCAGTTTATGCTGCTGATCTCTGTTATATCACAATCTGGATTTCATTTTTATGAATCATTTGACAGAAACTGTTGTTCCTGTAATTAATTTGTGTTTCATCAAAATTTAGGTTAAAACATTTTCTAGATGGACATTTCAGTGAACAAGACTATTCGAGGGAGGTTAACTGATTCTACCATCTATTTCTACCTCGATTTCTACGGTTCCATTTAATTTGAAACTAAGGCTCTTCCCTTCATTTCACATCTCAGTGCATCATGCGAATCGCATCGCGTAAGGTTTGTGTGAAAGTTCATCTTGACGAAATTAATTTTGAGCGTTCATACAAACCTTATACGAAGCAATTCGCATTGCGCTCAATAGAATTACTGCTTTACTCAGTACTTTATTAGTCCATTGCTACAGCATGACGTGAAAAACATCAAATTTCGGTAGTTTCTTCTTACAGGCGAAGGTAGTGATATTTCAACGTAACCT
Source organism: Phytosciara flavipes (assembly GCA_026413405.1). Lineage (NCBI taxonomy): Eukaryota > Metazoa > Arthropoda > Insecta > Diptera > Sciaridae > Phytosciara > Phytosciara flavipes. The sequence continues at coordinate 27,855 of JANTFA010000003.1, read as the reverse complement.
TGCTCCAAGTTGAAGCCTTCAACTGTTTTTCAGCTAAACCACTCTCACAAACAAAAGAGCTATTCGTCTTTATGCGGTTAACCACTGTCACGCGCGTGCGTGAAACTGTTTCACACGTTTAAAGACAAATAATAAGCCGTTCATAAGTTACGAAACGCCAAGGGGTCCACTACTTTGTGACAAACTGTGACATGGTGTGGGGGTCAGCCAGTCTTGTTACATAACCAAAATTCAAGACTAGCGATTTACAATGACTAGATTTGCCGAAGCGAGCTTTGTAGCAGCACGCTTTTTGATCAATTTACTTCATTTTTTGCGAATATCAACTACGGAAAGTGTAAAGTAGGAGTCCACAACGAAGTGCTCGAGACCGTGTCAATACGGAATGCAGCACGCAACAAAATGGGACTGGCTAGCCTCCAAAATCATATAAATCGTCGTACATAAAATAGTTGCGGGTACAGAATCGAAACAGCATTTGTCGCACAGTTCGACGTCCACAAGGGTGAAGCTGCGGTTAGGCAAAGAGAAAGAGAGATATTGCGGTTGTATGCTGTGCGGAAAACCAAGAAACGCTATCTGAAATTAATTAAAATACCTGAAGGAGGGGGTAGTGTGCTTAAAAATGTTGCAGCAAGTTTCACTTTGAAACATCACTGCGCATCACTGCCTTTGGCTGTAAATTAAAATTCGAAATTCTTAACGTTATTCTGTAGCAAAGGACCACTAAAGCATTAATTCATGACTAAGTGTAATGGTATGTGCACTTATACTCAATCATACGCAACATCCTCAGCCTACAAAGCATATTTGAAATAAATGGAAGTGCCCTACTGAACGTTGTGCAACTCAACTGACTCTAGTACGGTATTAGCACAATAAACGCCGAATGAGATACTAACTTACTAACTACCAGGTCGAGTTTTTATGTGTACTCATAGTTTCTAGCAAGTATTTGGTGACTTACTCGATGCACAGCCTTAAAAATTTGAGGATTAATTCACATGGAGATTGAAAACTCCGCAAATTATTCCGTAAAATTCACAAAAATTCTAAACGGAACGATTTGTAAATTTTAAGGAATTCATGGAAAATTGGTGGGAATCAATTCTGAAATTCTAGGCGCTGCTCACGTAACAACTCAGTGACAAAATTTGATGATACAGGTGATCTCTACTGCTGCGAAACACCGTTGTAATGGTACGTTTGTTTTTTTTAGTAAATATGATTTGAATATGTGGCACAGTGTTCTTTTGAATTGAATTCTAAAATTCTGATTGGAAAAAGCGTCTAAAATTCTATATGGTTTAGGTATAAGTATAAGTATTCAGCGTAAATGTATGTTATGTATATATCATCATGTATTCCTGTGTAACCAACGGGCTTCGTTTCTAGACAAAGTGTTTTTTTGTTTTAAGTAGTTTTTAGTAAAAAATAATATTTTTTTTGTTCATTTTCTCAGTTGTATGCAAAATACTGTTGTTCTTTAGACTCTTAATAATTTCCAAAATAATATCCTCTTCATATGTCATGCCACTAAGTCAGTATAAATAGTGTCAATAATACTATTTTTGTTTTGTAATTTTCTTGTTTGTTTCAACATCAATGTTCTTTTGGGGTGGTTTTTCGATTTCTTTGTCTACGTAACTGTATCAATCGCTCTTCGAGAACAAACGGAAACATGTGTCTGGTGCTTTCACTAAAACAATTTAGTCACTCACAAATGCCAATTAGATTGATGAATTCAGAACCACTCCAAAACAAAATTGTCAAAAAATTGTTTTTTCTTTCTCTCTTCAAAAAAAAATTAATTTTTTTTTCAAATTACCGCGCCATTTCTCTTAAATTCAATTCTAAGTTGTTTTTGTTTGTTTGTTTTCTGTTTTAATTGAATTAATTATTTTCATTAACACAACATTATCTATTACTAAAAGCTTTATGCAAAGCCTCTAATTCATTAATCAATTAATTAAAGTCTATTCTACGATGGTTGATTTTTTGTTGTAATTTTTTTTTTGTTTATTCTCTTTGCTTAAATCTTTTCATCTAGCGAAAATAATTTTTTTTCAATTTTTAACTTCTCTGATTTAGTTTTTTTTTGTTTCACAATAATCTCGATTAGTTTCTTTTATGTTGTTGTTCAGATATGATGCCATTGTAATGTAGTAGGCATAGGCGTGGATGAGTATAATCTAAATTTTGCTCGTGTTTAAGCATCAATGCCGGTTGTGATGTTACATTTTTATAATGGGAAATATTGACACAAAATAATAGTCAACTACAGTACCGGAATGAACCATCGGAATTTCGACGTAAAACATTGTTCTAAGCAAAAAATCGTTTTACAGCATTCATAGAAGTCACTGGTAGACGAAGGGCTTCCAATGCCCTTGAAACACCACTCTGGCTAACGAGGGAGGGTTTTTCAGGCTAGCAAGCCTTTAGGAACCGCATGCTCTGCGTGAATTCCGAACCACGTCTACAGGCTAGCAAGTCTTTAGGATTTCATTATTCTCATTATATCTCCGCCTAAAGTTAGATACAGAATTTATCGTGAATGGCTCGCATCATTCATGTCACTCTTCTATGTACGATCCGTTGACAATAAAACAACTCAAGTTATGAAGCTTGGATACGCTTAGGAAATCTACTTTTGTGCTATACATTGAACAAAAATCCTATGCAGAATTCGCCTTCACCGGAATCGAACGCCGGTTTCCTGGGTGGAAGACCAGTAGGCTACATTATTCCTTTTACATTATTGGTACATTTAGAGTGAACAGATGTCGCGGTGCCAATTCCAGAAAAAAGTGCATTGAATATGGGTCACTGGATCGTCAGTTAAAGTAAGGTTAAGCACTTCTCCTAATTTTTGTTTCAATTTAATGGCAAACGCAGTCTAAATTCCCAATATACCGGAATTAAATCTGGGCCCTTGGACTGAGGCCGCTACTTGGCTCTAAGTGTATTTGCGAATAACTCCAGCAAATTCTAACCATTTTGTTAATCCGCTTAATGTTTAAAATTAAAATGGAGTTTAAATTATATCTCGGTTGAAAAAATGGAATTGAAGTATTGAACTAAGGATTGAACTTAGGGGCTTTTAAGGCTTAAAAGGCTCCATGGGGTACGCTCCATCGCAACGTCTACTACGGCCTTTTCTGATTTTTATGGAATTAAGTTTGTTTAGAAAAAAACGACCCAAAATCAACCCAGTTTGTAATTTCCTTATGAGGGGCTGTACGATTTGAAGTCACAACAATTTCAGGCTTAGAATGAAGTATTACGCCGACTAAAAATAAATTTGTCAGTATTCCGATTCCACTTTCCACATTTAGTCTAACAAATAACGAGAAATCGATAAGTTTAAGCAAATGATGAAAGGCAAATTTTAACTATCCCATTGAGACAAGTGATTTTAGCTACGGTATACTACTTTAGGAATGTTTCTACTCAAGAACATGGTAAAATTATTAGGCTTCAATGTAAACATTACGCTTATTTGACCAGCATTACAACAGTGACTTGAAGAGATGATCAGGGCCACATAGTTCGTTATACCTCACGAAGCTTTGGAAAGAAAGCATAGCGGGATATTTCAAAATCAGGGGAAATCCCTGCCTCCAGCTCCAGAGCGTCTCTTCTCGGCAAAGTTGTAATACCAGTCAAAAGTAACGTTGTGCGTGATTTTCGAATTATTTTTGATTAAAAAGATTTTTTTTTTCTTACCGGTTGGTATTCAGTTAGTCCACATAGCTTTAAATGAATCATGTCCCAATCCAGATCTGAATTATTTCTCACTTTAATCAAGTTAGAAGAATCACTTCGTCCCAATAGGTTTAAAAACGAACACCAAAACCAAAAAATGTAAGAAAAAAAATTCCATGAACTAACGTACTGTGTAGCAACCGCATAGAGGTTGATTACAAATTTAGAGAGCTAAAAAGCGGAATCTCCTAACATCAAATTCACGAATGTCCTTTTGGCGCTCTCTGTACCTCTGTAAACAACCTTAATGTGCGGTTGCTGCAGAGCTCTGCTTTGCGTAAATCAAAAAACAAAATTTCGAAAGGAAAATCCATTTAAACATCACTGGCACCGTTCTTACTGCATTTACAGAAGACAGCGGCTGCAATTGCTGATAACGGCACTAATATTAAAACGCTATAGCGTACCAGACCGCGACTGGTGATACTTGCTGTGGAATTGTTAGCCGTTTCGTATCTACTGCCACAATCAATGGTTTTAAGCTTAGCTGATGATGATTGAATGAAATTGTGACTAGCCGCTGATGCTGTATCAATTATTACCGACTGACTCAATCCAGTTGTTCTGAACTCAATGATTTTACTTAATCGACAACTAAATCAGAGAAATAACTCTCATGCTATTGCACTACCCGACATCGTTGTCGGCCGTTCACCATTTCGATCACGCTGTCGTTCATGGTCAGTGGATTCCGAACTGGAATCAGAGTTGAAAATGTAGGAAAATATGTTTGTTACGCTCGCGGCGTCGTGATCATTTGTATACCTCGATCGCACTGTCTTAGGACTTCCTGGATCACTTGGTGCTGTATTGTTGTTGTTCGTGCTGGCTGACGATCTTCTACCACCGGTTTTACATTCGAATACTTCGGTGTCCACTTCATTTTCAATCTGGAAAGAGAGTAACGAAACTGTTTTAGCGTTTATCGTTGAAACAAGCAGCAACTTCCGATTGTTACCTGTCTTTTGTAGCAAGAAATTCTTTCACTGGAATCTGAACCACATGAGGAACTTTCGGAGACGGCTGTTGTTACGGACGGTAGGCCTGGTGGGCTACTGGGACCAGGGAACCGTTTCGAGCACACTTGAGATTGTATATGTTCGCATATTCTTCTAAATCTTCTTATATTTCCTGCAATAATTCAATTCAATTCAATAAAGGCGACTGGAATAATTCTCCTTCGATTTTCTGGATATGAGTCGTACCTGAGAGCAATGTAAATGTAATTGCAAAAAGCATATCAGCCACATCTCCCTGTTTGCATATCGCACTAATATCAACCTAGAAAATTGGGAAATCAATTTTTACTGTTGGTGTACATGTGTGCGTACCGGCACATTTTGCAGGGCAACTCACTTGAAATCTAACATGTCTTTGGAACATTACTGGACCTGTTCCGTTCCTTTTGTACTCAACTCTAAATGACATTGGTGAAATAACACTGTGTGACAACTCGGCCATCTGGAAATCAGAATGACGATTAAAACATGCTTCGTGTTCATCCTTCACCAAGTAAAAAAAGTTCGCACAAAAAGTCTCAATCAACCGAAATCGGACATTTGACTGAGGTCGTGAGGAACATTCTGTTTGACAATTCTCAGTGAAAAGTTTGAATTCGGTCGATTGAGGCTTGTGAGATGTCTCACAGCTCTCGTCCGTTTAGATTGCCTTGAATCACTCACCGATAGGAAAGCATGAATAAGGTGAGCTTTTACAGTTGACAAAGGTTTCCCTTTCACTAGAACAGTAAACGTTTCGTCCTTTTCCGTTGTCATAAGATTACCGAACCAGGACCGTTTTGTCAGCTCAGGCGACGAGTCTGGGGTTAAATGAACCTCATCCGAAGAAACTATCGAAAAACAATTTTTGATTGTCGAGAATAATGATGGCCAATTGGCATGTGATGCAACGTACCTTGTAACTTTCTTCGGTGAAACCTGGGACTTCCTAGAAAACTATTTTTGATATTAGTCAGTCTCGTTTTCCATATTTGACCGCCAGTATTGCTACATGTCGATCCGGTCATAACTGGTGGAGGTGCGCCCATATGTGGAGATCCCGGAGGAGTCATTACTGGAATGGTGTCAATTTTAGATTGTGAATTATTCAGATAAACTGCGATGCACTTACTGTTGCTATTATCCGGTTCAGCGAATAGTGAAATTGCTATTGTTGGACCAGAATTTGCTCTATGATGAACTGGCGACGCCTGTTGCTCAGGATTTGTTGCTGTATGTGGTGTCCGATTAACCGGTGACGGTGAGTGCGTAGAATGTCTTATCGAAGCTGGTGAAGACGGCCTCGAGATACCTTTTGAATGCAAAGACACAATTTAAGTCAACTTGAAATGGAATGGGGAAACTCATGAGTGCTACCAGAAGTTTGTGATGAATTCAAGCCCGAATTTCTCGTAGGACTATGGTACGAAGCTGATCGTACTGATGGTGT
>JANTFA010000003.1:5287-17739 GCA_026413405.1 Phytosciara flavipes | reverse complement strand
AAGCACCTTTTCGATTAATTCAATGCAAGCCAGCAAGTCCATTCCGAAATCAATGTTATCCCAATGGATACCCTCTCTGACGTATTCTTCTTGTTCCAAAACGAACATAATGTGGTTGAAGAATTGTTGCAATTTCTCGTTGGTGAAATTAATACAAAGCTGCTCGAATCCTACGGTTCAAGAATTAGATTTTAATTTTCAAGGAATATATAGACTCCGCATGGGAATCGACATATTTCAAGAAAACCTACTAACCATTAAACTGTCGGTTCATCGGTTTGTTTTCAATTCAATTTTTTTTTTCATTTGCAACATCCGAGAATGATGAAAAAAGTAGAAAGAAAGAAAATTGTTTCGGTTAATTATCGTGGAATGTTGCAGATTGGAATTGTGTGTAGTCGTAATACTAAACGGTTAATTATCCTTATCGAAAAGTATGCTAAGATTAAAGTTAAGCGAATGAAGCGGTTACTTTGTCTTATTAATTTCGATTAATTTAGCTGTAAGAAACCGTGATTTTATTTCAAAGCCAAAAAATGATTTCCAGACGAGACTGCAACCTGAAAAATGATCAGAGGAAACCGCCACCGGTTCGAACCTAGATATAAAAACGGACACAAGACAGCCTCAGAGAATAGAGTGTGTACAGACTGGAGACGGAACAGAGTTTTGTATTTTAAATTGAAAGAAAATTTCTTTTTGGAAAAAATAATAAAATTTTGAATTATGTGATCAAGTGTGAATAGTGTCTTGTCGCCGAAGATACTCACGTCGAAAATTTCGAAACCAGCAATATCCAGTACACCAATGAAATGTTGACGCTTCTGCTTGGTGTCCAAAGTTTCGTTACACTTCTTGACCAACCATTTGAAGAGACGATCGAACACACCCTTACACAAGGCACCAATGGAGTTGGATACTTGATCCTTGTTACGACCTTGGGTGACGAATTCGTTACCGACCTTGATGCGGGGCTTCAACAAGTTCTTGTACAATTCTTGGCAATCGGTGCCGAACAATTTGGCGACACGTTCACCTTCTTCGGTACCATCGGCTTCAGCCTGTTCTTCGCGACCACGTTGCTTGAACTTCATGCCACCCATGTGCATTACGGCGGCTGTGATCCTGTAGACGTTTTGCTTTTCTTCCAACGAGAAGCCCAAGATGTCGAAGGCTTGCTATTTTTGTTTCGTGACGGGGGATGGAGAAAAAAATTCGATTAGCATGGGCGTTTGGGTTTTCTTCTGGGAATTGGCTTCGAAAGCAATTTTTTTTGTTTTTGTTTAGCCGAGCTACGTATAAGTGTAACAACCACAAAACTTACCAACAGAAAAAAAATGCAATTTTATGTTAAGCTCAAGTATAATTTTGCGGCAGTGCATTTTTTTAAATTTAAGTTTGGGTTGGTTGTCTGCACGGGTATTTCTTACTATAAACTATTTTGTGATGAAGAACACGGGATGGTATACACAACTAAAAACACGATCTCTCATTCTACGGACTAAGTAAAACTAAAACGAAGGGGAACGTATATTTACATAAATACGTGTGGAAAGTTCAATCAGGTTTGTGGGTGATGCTAATAGTAATTAGGGGTTCACTCAACGTTGATTGTTTTTACATGAAATGATCAGGGCAGCGCTTTACTTTGCATAACTCCTCACTGACAATTGATTCACGGAATTTTGGTTGTGTTTTTTTTTGTGCTTCAACTGATAAAAATTCTCAGGCACAAGTTCCTCAGCATGTTTGCTGAATTGATGCGTCTTATGTGAGGACATAGATAACGTCAACAAAGCAGAAACACTTCATGTGCTCGGATTGTTTACCAGTTGTTTACCAGATTCACCGGGATAAATATCAACGTTGTCTGTTGAATATCAATTGTCACTCGTGAGGTTACATAAGGTAAAGAGTCGCCCAAATGGTTTTCTAGTTCTAGAATTCGATTGATTTCCTTAATGTCTTTTTTGCAAAGGTTTGGCGGAAACATTCTGTTCTGATCACTTACAGTCGGTAACATTTAAGAACGTCATCGTATCACAAATTTCTTATTTCTCCAGCTTCTCCTCATTTCCCCATCACGAGCACGTGTGGGAAATGAGAGAAGAAAGATAAATAAGAGAATAATGAAATTTTTGACATGATGTCGTCTCTGAATGTTACCGAGTGTGACTCAATAATATTGTCCAAAACAAATGAGGACTGTTTCTCCAATCACTATACAAAGAAGACATTAACGTTTATCGTAGCATACTATGAATGAACAAGTATTTGGTTTTCATATGCCGCAATATTTATGTACAAAATGATTGTCAGGAATGTTAAATTAGAGTCGTAATATTACGATAAGTTCAGAACTATTACACCGTAACATTACGAGCAAATTTTCCATTCTTGTAATCTACATGAATGCCTTCAAATTAGAGATTTCGAATTGGTTTGAATTTCTCAAAATTCCAATTTGAAGACGTTTGATTGTGTGAAAATTTAACCAAAAATGGACTAGATTCGTAGGTTCTAGTACACATTCTACAACTAATTACCAAAAAAAAGAAGGTTCCATTCACTAATCAAAATGGCAATTAGCGAATTGTTTGTTTGAAAATTGTAAAACTAGAAAATATTTCAGTCAAATCAATTTCAATCATTCTAAAAACTACGTCAATCGGAGGAAATTGTACAATCCAGGATCGATAAACTAAAATCTAGAAAAAAAAGTTTAAAAATTTTGTGTTGTGAAGAAAATGGTCTGTTTCATACAGAGTTTTCTCTAAACGAAGGTCTGGTATTTTCCTTTCATTTTTTGTTTTGATCGAAATATGGAATGGATGAACTCTGTATAGGTGAGAACGTAATATGTAATCGGATGGGTAACAACAAAAAAAAAACGGTCAAATATTTTCTGGTCCACATTCACTTGGGTAATAGAAAATAATGAACAAAATTCAAAAATAAACGCATCTCGTCCACGATGATATCCGATGCATAAAAACACCATTTCTGAACATGGTGATGATGATGGAACACTTACATCGGTAAGAGAGAATTCTTCGCCGTCATCCATGTTGGGAATTGTTACTTTGCCTTGCGATACGTTATAGTAATCGTAAATGTTATCAGAAAGATTACACATGTCTGTTGGAAAAGAAAATTGCAAAAGGGAGAATGTTTAATTAAAGATTTACAGCCGGTCTATAGTTTGCTACTGTAAAAATGATGTTGTTGTTGTTGTTGTGGTGGTGGTGACGGTAGTGGACGACTTTTGTGTAAAATTCTTATTTCAATACTCTCTAATGACCTACAACCTGTTTCCATTCTTCTATTCGCCGACCATTTTCTTAATTCCAATTAGAGTTTTCAATCTGTATACTCATGCTTGGACACAACGATCCGCGGTGAAAAGGGTGTGCTATTGGATCGTGTATCAGTGGCATAAAAACACTCATTTCGCAAGAGTATACATTTTGCTACAGTGTGTCATACTTTTCCGGGTGTGATTAACAACTCTATGCTCCCGTGCAGTGGAAGCAATTTGACTACCCAATAAAATGTAAATCGACGAATAACCCATATTTACAAAAAATTGTTAATATTCATTTCTAGTGTGAAAAGCCTAAGTAAAAAGCGCTATAATTGGCTGAAGCTTTTTGTATTGAGCACATTGAGCTTTCATATATTTACACATCGAGCTTTTGTTTAATGTGGTTTTGTACAGTGGACAAACGAGGATAGCCAGGAGCGGGCTAGTTAATTTTTCTTTTCGAATTTTTCATGTATTTCAACGAAAGTTGTTTTCCCAGTGTCAGGATGAATTTAAAATTTGAAAATATTCAAATGCATGCTCTGTATACCTGCTCCCAGCTTAAGAACAGCATTTTATCGACTCTAATATTTACAGGCGAAGAACATATTTCAATTCTCCGATTGCTTCAAACAAATTGCACAAAAGTTCGTGCATCTACCAGAAAATGGTTCCACAAAAATAAAACCTGTGACTCTGTCTGTATGTACACTGGAAGTTACAAAATCGGGTTCTAGCATTCGAATGCTATTCTGAAAGATTGCCAAGTATAATAAACCAAACACTTACATCGGTCAATTCAAATTCTTCCCCGTCGTTGACACCGGGAATTCTAGTTTTGCCTTGGCTTATCAGAGGATAATCACTGATACGTGATGTTAAAATGCAATCGTCTACAATCAGAAATTCGTAATGTGTACCGATATAATGAACTGGAATAAATTAGGTCGCAACGGACCAGAGGTATACTCAGATAGTAAAAATGGAAAAAAATTTTGGTTTTCGACCAGCTCCGCTCCTGCTTGGTTTTCTGGGGACTGTTTGTAGGGTTGAGTCAGTTTGAAATAATTTTGATAAAGCTTTTTAGTTGAAACGAAAAGGAAATTTGTCCCATGCAATTTAGTATGTAATCAAATTCAATTTGAGGTTATGGATTAAGCGAAAAGAAAAAGAAAATTTTGGATAATGATAGAAACGCTTGACCAGGACAGCTTATTCGATTTGTCAAAAAAAGAAAAATAATTTTTAAAACATAAATGGTAGTAGAATTATGATAAATCTCATAGTTTATGTTTTGGTTCATACAGCCAAAGGCAGTGAATTTTCTACGTAAATGTGCTTCAGCTGTTTTTCAGCTGATCCATTGACAGAAACCAGAGCTGATATGTGTTTACACGGCGCGTGCGCGTATAAAGACAAATAAGCTCTTTCGTTTAAAGCGAATGAATCAGCTGAGGGTAAAAATTTCACTGTCTTTGGCTGTACTTTTTTTTCTCTTTTTTTTTAAATATTAATTCCGATTCTTACATCGGTGTCTTCGAATTCACTGGCATCATCCACACTGGGGATAGTCGTTTTTCCCTGTGATACGATGCGGTAGTCGTACACATTGTTCGACAGCAAGCAGTCCTCTGATGATGATGGTGGTGGTAGGGGTTTTTATTTGCAAGGGATTGTAATGGTTAACAAATTGTATTCAAAGTGGATCGAAATTGGGGGTTTCAATAAATTTTTTTTTGATTTTAAAAACCAAATGGTATGGGGGTGGATATGAGGATGAGGAGAACACACACACACACACACAGGACATCAATTTTTCACGAAGCAAATTTTTCGTCAAAAAAATGTTTCGGAAGAAAATAGTCCTGATGTGGGTGGTGTTTGGGTGGGATGATTAAATATTTCGGGTGGTGATAAATAAAAGGACGGTGTATGTGAATGAATATAGAAGCTAGTTGTCTATTCATAGCTCTAAGTTTTCGTTCTGACAAGCGTATCGAACGCAAGTTAATGATGTGTAAAACAAAAACAAATTCGTATTCAATGTCTACATTCTGCATACTACTATTGTTCTACTAGAGTGAGTGTATACTGACTAAAATTGGCATGACGTAACTGGTGCCAATGGGTGTTTTTTTTAAAAACTAGTTTCACAATAAAAATCCAAATATAAAAACAAAAAAAGAAAGAAACCAAAAAAATTCGACGATGTCTTACGTCGGTCAATTCGAATTCTTCACCATCGTTTACACTAGGAATAGTAGTCTTTCCTTGTGACACAATGTAGTAGTCCATAATGTCGTTGGATAAAATGCAATCGTCTATTTCAAGAATTGTGTTTTGTTCATTTTAATAATTTTACGATTGAGCAAGACATTTACACGCACGAAAAATTTCAACAACAAACAAATTGTGGAAATGTGTACTGGCCACATGGTGTGTTGTAACGGAGTGTAAATGTCTTGCGAAAATGTTTTTTTTTGAAAAAATAAAAAGAAACCAAAAACCAAAGAAAAATTGTTAGTTGTCCTGTACAAGAAAAAAAATTATATTTTCCCCCCTCTCACCCTGCAAATTGATTATTCACTCGCAACATCCATCTCTTCTCTATAAAGTGTATTCAAATAACCTTAACCCCTTCCCATTCTTTACATGATCAAAATGGAATCAAAAATGATATCGTGTGAATCGAATGTGTAATCTCAATTTTATAAAAAAAAAAATTTGTTTTGTTCAATGAAATAAATTGTGTTCATCAATCGAATTATACCTTTAACGCCAGCAACGGATCCGGACATGATTTGGTAGAAAATGTGGTAGGATCGTTCCAACGATTGTTGGGAGATGACACGAGCCTTTTCCAACAAGTATGTTTCAATATCAGCACCAGCCAATTTACCAGATGGACCGAAATGAATACGGATGAACTTACCCTGTTCACGAAGAGAATTTCATTTTAGCATTTCTCTGATATTACCACAAGTCCAAACAAACTTACGAAACGAGACGAGTTATCGTTACGGACGGTCTTAGCGTTACCGAAAGCTTCAAGTACGGGATTGGTTTGTACGACTTGATCTTCCAAATTTCCCTTCTTGATGTTAGGGTCATCCTTTTTGCCAGACGCACCGACGGTGGCAAAGTAGGCAATTACTTTCTTGGTGTTCTCAGTTTTACCAGCACCAGATTCACCGGTAATCAACATAGATTGATTTGTATGGTTGGTCAACATGTCGACGTAGGCACCATCAGAAATGGCGAAAATGTGGGGTGGCACTTCATTACGACGCTTGCCACGGTACATCTTGGCGCAACGATTTGTGTATACTGGGTAGCGCTTGTATGGATTGATGGCAACGCAGAAAAGACCAGAATAAGTCTGCATGAGATAAAATGGGTTAATGGTTTTTCGTAGAGGAGTTTTGTTTTAGTTTTTGTTTATTGTAATGCAACAGACAAAAAGAGATTTTCCTTTTGGTGAATTTAGTTCCGCACAATTGGCGGATCAGAACTTTGAGAATTGTTTTACGGCAAATTTTTGCCTCTCAAAGATCGATTCGATGAAAATCCTCTTTTTGAATGTACATTTGTGATGGAGCAAATGAGAAAATTTCCCTTTTTTCCATAGTGAAAATTTGTTTGCGAAATTTTTCCATTTGAGGGTCGTACACAAATGACGTCACACTTTTTCGGTGCTATCATCAGAATAAAATTCTCAATAGCTCGACAATAATACACTTTTTTGAGCCAATAGTGTAACCTTCACCCCCATTTAGGAGGTGTAGGACTCAAAAACTTACTTGTCGAGCTATTGGGGATTTCAATCTGATGGCAACACTGAAAAAGCGTCACGTCATTTGTGTACGACCCCTTACTCCATTGAAATCGAAAACTTCATTAAAATCTCTCTAATCTAATCAAAAAGATAAATCCTTAAATGACTAAAAACGGAATGAATTTTTGTAATTTGATAATTGCTTTTATCGTTTCATTACAAAAACAAAAGTAAGGTGGTGAAGGTATGTCAATCCATTGATTTTTGTTTAATACATAAGGTGCGCATCAGTGTGAAGGAAACCGGAAAACGGTTTTTTAAGGTGGCCAACTAAAGCCACATCATTCCGGATATGAAATAGAGAAGAGATTTCTCGTAACACAAAATTTTGCGTCTCTTTTCTTGTCCGAAATAATGCGGCGTTTTCTAAGAAACAACAAACCTTTGTGAAAAAAAATCAAAAAAACAAAAAAAAATGAAAAACATCGAAGTCGTCGGCATTTTTTGCCGATTTGAATCCTCCAATGGTTTCGCTTGTGCGTGATGATGTCTTGCTGGTGTAGTTGCAAAGCGCGCACATTAAAAGCTTAAGCTTCATATTTATGGAATTTGGTTATTCGAGGACTGAGGGACAATTAAAGTTATTTTTGTGCGATGTTTACACTAAAGCAGTAATTATATCGAGGGCGAAGAAAATCGCATCGCATCAGGCTTGTGTGAAAGCTCAACTTGACAAAAATAAAATAAATTTCGTCAAGTAGAGCTTTCAAACAAACCTTACGCTCAATATAATTACTCCTTAAAAATGGGAACCTAGGAAATAGTTTGGGGGGTTGGTTGTGAGCAGGGTGGTTTTCTATTATTATGCTTTCCGCATAGCATTAGAATTTAACTTTTGGAAAAACAGAGAAAACCCAAAAACAAAGTCTGTTTTCCAAAGTCTTTCGTGAGAAATCAACGTTGTGTTTCGTGTCTTTCAAAATTCAATTTTTCTTTCTTCATTTCCAATTACAATATTGATTTCTCACTTTGAACACAATTTTGGGCTGGCATAGCGATTTGTCTGATCAATTGTACTTACATAAATGAGCTTATGGTAGTATCTTTGCTTCAAGTTATGGAGGACCGAAGCATCGTTAAGATATGTCAAGTTGGACATATCTTCGGCTTTCTCGTATTTTGGTGGATTGACTTGTTGCAAGAGATCTTTCTTTAAGTCTCTGGTCTAATCATATGGACGGCCGATAGGTTTGTTTTTTTTTTTTTGTTTATATATTTATATCGATACGGCGCGGGGAGAAGGCAGACGCAAGAAGAGAAAAGAAAAGGGCAAAAATTAGTTCCAATAGAATAAGAAACTTACGTAAATTAATCGGTAGTAGTAACGCTGTTTTAAATTGTGTAAAACAGCCGCTTCGTTTAGATAGGTCAAATCGGCCATATCTTCGACTTTTTCGAATTTCGGTGGATTAACTTGTCCCAAGTCATCTTTTTTCAGCGATCTTATCTAGCTCATTGTCAAAATGAAAACAAATTAAATTTGTAAAAAGTTTTGACGCTGCTGTTGGGTACTGTCTCTAAACGACGTTCACTTTTTTCAGTGCTGTCAGCATATTTAAATCATCGATAATTCAATAAGTTTGCATTTTGTGAAGTCAACTATGTGTTCTACCACCCAAATAGACTCCCTAAGTGGGGGTAGAACACATGGTTACCTTCATAAAGTTGACATGTATCGAGTTATTGATGATTTGAATATGCTGACAGCACTGGAACAAATTAATGTCGTTTATAGACAGTCCCTTGTTGCGATGTTTTCTTCTTCAAAATTCGGACTCAACCAGACACATTATGTATGTTCCATATTGATAAAAGGAAATTTGATAATTTACCTCACCACCGGGTACACCAACGGAAACAATATCTCCCTTGGTAGCCTTGATTTCACCCAACAAGTAACCTTCCTTCTCATCTGGAATCCAGCAGGTCTTCTTGGAGTCGTATGGTTTCGATTGATCGATACGCTTTTGTTCGAGCGAAACGAACAAGTATGGGGTTGGATCTTCATCCTCTTGGTTAGCAATTGGCTTCGGCATTTTGGCTTGTTTGTTTTTATCGAGAGAGGGGCTAAAGACACGTAATTCTTCTCTTTTATTTCAGCCCAAAGTTGCTTCCCTGTGGATTGGTAAGAAAATGTTTTGTGTTACAAAAAAAAAGTTTACGGGAAGCGAAGGTGGTGGTTTTTAGATTTTCTTTTTCAATTCTAACTTGTTTCTCCATCTCAGTTGGAACATTCCAGCGTTAGTTACGTTTCACATGTTTTGTATTATAGATGGAAGCACTGTGTCAATGAAGACATTAGCTACTAACGCTGGAGTGTTCCGGATATGTGATTTTTGATGTAATAAAAAAATGTTTTTCTTAAATTCGCGAGTTTTGCTGCGCTTTTATCACCCATTGCCCCCACATAATATACTCGGTACGTGTATGATATACTGTGAACATGTATATTGTACATGTAGCATGTAGAATAATTAAACGCATGGCGTGTAACCTACAAATGTGTGCTAACTGATCAACACGCAACACATAAAATTATATTTTTAGACAAAATCTAAAAACTTTTCTTTTCTGCACATTTTCCACAATCCTACATAATTGTATTTATAGAAAAAATTCATTTTCTTTGGACGTGAAAATGCGGTGCGCATGGACTTTATTTTTAAAATGAATTTTCTTCTCCTTCTGCTTGAGTAATATTGCGCGATTTTTTTTGAATGTATGTTCGCATCCAGTCGTATGTTTAAGCAAAAATATTTTGTTTTTCTTCTTTTCCACGGTCCAACTATATTGGGTAATATGAGATGTACCGAGAGGAGTACATAAGCCAAGAATGCGAGAGCAGCATAAACAAAAAAGAAATGTTCGAAGATTCGGGTTTTTTTTGTGCTGTGTGCTTTTTAGCCAAATGTTTATGGAAAGAACCAGATTTACGAATATTTTAGGCGCATGGCTGGTCCGCTTTTTTTTTAATTGGAAACGAAATTTCGTAATTGTTGAATTTGGTAATTGAAATGTGTTTACACAGTGGAAAAGAGATGTAGAAATGAGAGATGGGAAATGCTGTCGCGCATTCACTATTTTGCTTGTGGAAAATGTTCTTTTGGCTGACTGTTTGGTGCGTAACATAATCATTATTGAGTTCAATTTAGACTTCCAGAAATATTTATTTAAGGTGGCCCATTTCCATGTGAATGTTAGAGAAAAAAAAGAAAACAAATTGGCCGAGTGTAGGGAAAAAAATTTTCGTTGATCGGAAATGTAAATTTAAATTCAGTTGATGATTCAGATAAAATCAACCGATCAACACCATCTGGAAATTTGGAATTCTAAATCAAGAAAGAAGAAAAAATTTCAATTCCTGATTTTAGAAAGAATCGGTTGACCATGGATCATTAGATCGATTAAAGTCAATTGTTTGATATCGTAGGAATTGGTCAAATATGGCCAACCGAAATGTTGTAATACAACGCCGATTCATTACATAACAACCAAATATCAACTGACTAGCGATCGACTTCGTTGGAGTTGTGTGAAGTCTTTAAATAGTTTCTCTGTTCAACGAGAATGAAAACTGTCAATGAGCATTTCCACCTACACATTTTACGAATTTTTATTTTTCTATCTTTTTATAGCGAAACATATTTACTACGACTTCATATTACGTAATCCAGTGAAACTGTTACAGTTTCTAATCAAATGACTTCAAGGAAATAGAAGAAGAAGGAAAAACCGTCGTAATATTACGGTGTAATTAGTCGGTGTAAATCAATTACACTGTAATATTATGCCGCTAATGCACGCACTGTAATATTACGGATGTCCTTTTTTCCGTTCACGTGAATAAAAGGATCACTTCAATCTCATTAAAATTGTGTCAATCTAGTCCTTCAGTAATATAAATTCACTTCTCACAGTCACTGTCCTTAATTCAATATCCGTTCAACAAAAAGTAGAAAAAAAATCGAAAAACGAAAATCTCAATTACAAATTGTCCTTCAGAGGATCGCAAAGTAAAATTCAACATTTAAAATCGAATCAAATAATTCACCTCAATTCAAATGAAATTTTCACAATAAATTCCCGGATCTTATTTCATTCAATTGAAGAAGAAAAAAAATTTAATTTCGTTCAATTAAAAAAACCGAAGGCAAAAAAAACTAAAAGAAAACAACCACCCGTATACACAATCCAATCTAAAGCGTTCGAGTTGCGAGATCGCAATGAGCAAAATCAGCCAAATCAAGTTTAATAGAGACGCGCGCGCAGATTTGTGTGTAATATTTCAATGCGAGTGAGAAGAATTTCTTTTCTATTTCACGAAGGAAAATATGTTGAATCGCGATCCATCTGTTCTATTTCTGGTTCAATGTTCTATTTGTGTAGCTCAGCTAAAGTGAACACATGTGCCCTGATTCGGTTGTATTCGGGTAGTATAATCTCACCGTATTATGTTGAACAATTGAAATTATTATTAACGATACGAGTCAATGATTAGAAAGATTTTTTTTTTGCTTTAGAGAAAGGTGAGATGAAAAGAATATTATGACGCCATCAGGTAGGCGTATATATGGACCAGGGAAATTCACGTTTCATTTTCGTTTTTCTCATTTTTGTTTTTCGTTTTTCATCATTTTAAATAATCCTTTGCAGTAAATGTGATGCAGTAAATGTAATCCAATATTGATTCGGTGTAATCCATTGTCTTTACGAAGGCATGTAATCCAATATTCTGTCACTGTGCACTGTTAAGTAAGTTGAAAAGAACCCATTACACACCAAGTGAATTTGATCAAAATTTAAAGTCGTCAGAAATTTTATTTTTTTTTTGAAAATTTTCATTTTCTTTTTTCGGTTTTTTTTCCTCTTTTTGGAACAGTTTTTATTTTCAGTGTAATAGGCACTTTTCACTTGCATCATCACTTTCTTCACAACATTTTTCTTTTCTTCCAACATTTCGATGAAATAATCCATTTTCTTGGTGTCACAAAAAACAGTTCGTATTTTTCAATCCCTTAAAATCATCACCCCCTTAATCCAAATTTAAAAACCAAAAACAAAATTCAAAAGAAAAAAAATTTTCTTCAAATTTTCACATCCAAATCACATATCAACCTTAGAAATTGTAGATGGAATAGATTTGAAAAAGAAAGATAAAAAATCCTCTAAAATTAGCACACACACTCTCTGTGTAGCAAGCGATAACTTACGCGTTCGAAAGCCGTTCTGATCGCTAAAACCGGTAAACTCTGTTTATATACTCGGCAATTTGATACTGGTCGGTTGCACGGAATTGGCACCCAATTGGATTCG
>JANTFA010000001.1:4641-17664 GCA_026413405.1 Phytosciara flavipes | reverse complement strand
CCATCAGTTGTGGGTTGTGTGGATTGAGTAGGATTAATATCGTTTATAACGTCGAAACTTAATTTATTCTGACTGTAGCTATAATAACAACATGAACTTGACCGCATACAGATACCATTTTATTATTACCCGCGAACATAACGATTTTTTTAGTATAATTTGAAGAAGAAAAAACAAGAGAAAAGAAAATTATCCGATGCGTTGGTTGTAGCGATACGCATGTCGTGCGTGCTTCTTATTAAAACGCAATACATTTTTTTCCTTGAATTAAATTCATAATTAATTACGTGAAATTTACAGTTTTTTCTTTCTTTCTTTCTCTTCAATTATATTGCAGCAGCGTAAGCTGTCACCGACATGGGCAGTGAGCACTACTGCTTGAGGTGGAACAATCATCAATCCAACCTGTTAGGGGTGTTTAGTCAATTATTGCAGGACGAGAGTCTGGTGGACGTTACGTTAGCTTGTTCAGAGGGCGCTTCCATCAGAGCCCACAAGGTATGTATTGGCTTTGTTTTTATTATTAAATTATTTAAAAAAAAATTGTTAAAACTTAAATGGGGACATACAATGAGAATCGATAGAAGGTCAATGCAATCTTCATCCTTATGTTAAATCGAATTGTTTTATAGTTTTCGTTCGAGATAACTATACGATGTTTAGTCTAGACGTCAAGCAACTTCGAGGGAAATGTTGACTTGTTTCCGACATATGGCTTAGAGTTTTATCTTTATTAAATGAATACGCACCAGACAACGACTACTTAACCAGCAGCAACTTCGGTAATATTCCGATCGGTATAAAAACTTTAAGAATTGTTTTTTTTTTCTAAGACTTTTGCGGACTAACATTTAGAGGATAAAAGTCTCATGCTCTCATAAATTCGAATGCAGTCCCAGACAACAATTTTGCAATTTCGCTGTGTACGACCGATATTCTCAGAGGGTACGTTGAACAAACATCCTTTTACCATGAGTAGTTTCCGAGGGGTTATTCATCCGGGGAATTAGTGTCACGTGATCGAAGAAACTGCCGAATCGCTCCGATAATTAGTAATCGAGCAATTGCTGGCCACAACTCGGGTTGGCAACTCGGTCGAACATACTGGAGGAGCAGCTCTACTCTTTGTAAAATTGTTGACGTTAAAGTTGGACGCCAGCTGAATTATGTTTTTATTTTCTGAATTTCATTGATTACCATGCATTCTGTGCGAAAAATGAGTCGACAATTTCCGTTGTCCCGGTCTGCTTCGGCAAATACGGATAATTGCAAGCAATTACAAGCAAATATTTGATAAATAGGAATTGGTGTCATACGACTTTGGGCAGTGAGTAGCCTCTCGGTAGTTCCATATGCGTAAACTGTGAGGTATTTAGATTGTTTCCAAACTCAATAGCGTTGCAGAAAAAAACCGATTGTCAGACTTATATATACAAAATACAAATTGGGTTCGAGTCTGTGGTAGTTGGTGGAAAAAGCTTTCACACGGCTAGCTAGCTAAGATATTGTTGGTAGACGCTGGCTTTCTACTCCTACTAGTTTCGCCTTTATCTACATTATATGACACACTGAGAACTTTCGATAACCAAAGAATGTCAACAAGTTTGATGAATGACGTACGTAGCTTCAATAGTCTGGTTTACTGACTGGCATATGCGAAAGTTGAACTTCACATAAGAATTCATGAGAACTGAAAATGCTCCAACATAAAATGGATTATTTTCGCAGGGGCCAAAGCGGTTTCTTTGTCGTTGTAAGGCTCAAATAAAAATGTAAAAGACAATTCTCGTAGCATTTTGCCTCAAAAGCAGCCTTACCTAGAATATGAAGAGTATGCAAGATGGGAATGTTGCTTGCTCGTTACACTGAGGTATCGAACCAGAACCAAGTATCTGACCTTCAACAAATTGTTGACGTGTTGTTCAATATTTTATT
The DNA here is from genome assembly GCA_026413405.1 of Phytosciara flavipes. Taxonomy (NCBI): domain Eukaryota; kingdom Metazoa; phylum Arthropoda; class Insecta; order Diptera; family Sciaridae; genus Phytosciara; species Phytosciara flavipes. The sequence goes on along the minus strand of JANTFA010000001.1, from coordinate 15,729 downwards.
AAATCTACTATTTCTCAAGTTTAACTATTCGAACACGGGTGTCATCATCCCTAATGAAATCTATTACTTCATTGGTGTTAACATTCGGTAAATTTGTCATACGACGGTATCCAGACCTTTATTTTCTGTCGACGTTGTCGATAGCTAGCTAGCCCATTCTCCACCGTTTTATCAAAACGCTATGTTGAGCGGGATCTACTTAGCAACGACTCTATGGAACCGTACCTTTCACGTGAACGGATGAATACTTATTTATCAAAAACGCATCGACTTCATCACAAATCACTCAATTGAAATGGGTTGTTGGTGCTTGAAATGTGTACGTATAGCATTATGACTATAATATGCAATGTAAGAATGAAATGTTTGTTGGTTTTTTTTTCTCCTCTGAACAATTCAAAACATTGTGTGTGAGAAGCCTGGAGAAAATTTGCATCGAATCTTGGATAAAATATGCATATCGATAATGTGGTCATAAAAATAATGCACACGCTGAGCAAATCATTTAAATATTCTACGATAAGATTACCATTTTCGTATATCGATTATTATTTTAAAATAAAATGTTTTAATATTAATAGAAAAGTCGTGCTACATAAGACCTCCACTCTTGTCAATTGATTAATAGTTGCATTTGAAATTATTGCTGGTGTGTTTAATATAGAATTTTCCGGGTTCATACTGTGTGTCGATATTATTATTACAGTTTAGACGAGAAGAAAAAAAAACGAAAAGACAGGGAGGGATAGAATGGATTCAGTCAGTTTTCACATACAATGTCGAACCACATGTTCACTCCATTCATTTGCTACAATTACACGTTCATTAAATGTAGATCCACTTTCCCATCACAATTTAGAAGAAAAAAACACAAAAGCAAACCGCATCAATTTATTGATATTTATGATCAAACTATACAACAAGAAAGGCCGTGTAGCTTAAGTGTGTACATTTTAGCTATCGAAAAGCTTTGCAATGTTGGAACCATGTAGGAACTGCATCTGAATGAAATGTGAAGTACATTCAATGCATCGAACTGAGATCTGGTAACCCTTTGTTTCTTTCCGGTCATCACTTCGAACACTGTAGCGTTCCTGTCGCCACCAGGAATTTGTCTAGGATGACAGGTCCCAAGGCTGCAACATCAGAAGGTTGCACCAAGTAGTCTCCTAGGATTCAGCGCCTTAGTTGGAGGAATTTGTGACATTGTCTGTTATGTGTGCCTGTTTATCCTTGAGTAAGAGCAAACCTTTTGTGATCAGCAATAGCAAAATGTCGGAGAAAAATGTTTAAGTTCTAAGATCAAAATCAATACGATCCAGAGATATGGTCGAATTAGTGCTATTTTAGGGAAAAAAAATTGTCAAAATCTGATGACGGATTTGGAAGTTAGAGCTTAAGTCGCGTTACTTGGCCGGCCATACAGTGAAGTTTGAAGTTTTTTGCTTATATTTTGAGTGAATTACATTTCGATTTGATGAATTTTTCAAAGTTTAATTTTCAAATTTAGACTTCGTATGGGACTTACGAAATTGCTGTTAGTAATTTTAATGAGACGTAATTTAGAGATGGTTGCTTGAACGCTGCTCAAAGACAAAAAAAAAATTACTTTAACCATTAGCAAGCTAATTTGAATCAAAAAAAGAACTTTCCATTGGAATATGGAAAGGCTGCATTTTATTGTCATAGGTCTCTGTTAAAAACTGACATTGACGAGTTTCAAGAACTGTCTTGACTTTTCTCAGAGCTATGTTCAGTAGACTTTCGAGATGTCAGTCACTGTACAAGGTCACGAGTTACGTTAGGGGGTGAACTTAGATCAACACACAAACCATCTTCAATAAAATTAGGAATATTTTTTAATTTAGAAAGTACAATAGACCCCTGTCTGCGTTGGTTTTTACACGGAGATATGTTGTCTTCAACATGCGACTCAATAGCGTAGAGGTTAACTCGTCTGCGCTCCACTAAACGATTGAAGTTGTCAGTGATGCGAGTGCGATTCCAGAAAAAAATTGATTGTCAGACGTGTATACAAAACACAGCTGATTGAATTAGTTTGAGTCTGTGTTAGTTGGAGGAAAAAGCTTGCACACGGCTTGCCGGTAAAAGGTATTGTTGAGAGACGCTGGCATTCTACTCCCACTAGTTTCGCTCCTTAGTACATAGATGGCACTCAACATCAATGTAACTTAGGTTTGTCGCGAAGCTTACCAATGGCACAGTAAAAACTTTCGGTATTGAAAAGATGAAATAATGATAACCAGTGAAGTTGTTAGGGCGGAGTATTATTATTACAAGTTGAGTATTTTGTACCACGATCAAGAAAACTACCAAAAGGAGTTACTATTATTATGTTGTCCGCAACATTGAATCAATCTATCGAAAGTTACTTGAGTCTTAGGTCATTTGAAAAAATATTTTACGAGCCATGCATGTAATAGTCAAATTAGGCTCCGTTTATTTGGTTTGGAATAACAATTTTCACGTCTAAAAGCAACTGACTTGATGTATTGTTAACAGTCTAAATGAAAGAAATTTTCTCAAGCGTCTAGAAAAAGAGTACAAAAATTTTAACAATGAGAAAAATTCTTGAGCCAGTCATAGTGGTTAGATCCCTAGGTTACATGCAATGCAAAAAAAAATGCGTTCAATTTTATCTTTTACTTATCTTCCAATTATTTGGCTATAAATTAAAATGAAGCAAAATTGCTACGGACTGTAAATCATTTAACATTAAAAAATTTGTCTGTTGAAGTAGTTTAACAACAGAGAAAACGAATTAAAAACTTTAACGAGCCTATAGTCCTGCAGTCTAGAAAATATATGTGTGTTCATACATGCATGTTTGTTAACATCATCAACAACAACAACAATAACAAAATAAAAAAGCAAAATAAAAAAAAACGACTGGAGTGCTAAAGTAAAACAGACACACAAGTGATTTCCATAAAATTGTATTGTTACTATCAGAATGAGATGAGGTAACTGATTGCTTATGGTTATTCCAATGCTGCTTCAGGATTTGTATTATAAGCAATCCCAGCTAACATCACATTCATTTTAGTATATGTAAAAAAACCGGGCATACATGAAACGATATATGTAGGAGAGAATTTCATAAAAAAAAGATAGGGGAGGACCCGTACGAGTAGTGCACGGCATATAGCTAGGTGTCCGTTGAAATTGATCTACGACACTGCAGCTTTAATCCATTACATTTAAACTCATCCCTTGTTAAAATTGCTTACAGCAATCTCGATAGTGCCGTACGAAATCTAATTCGAAAATTAAACTCTCAAAAGAATCCACTGAAGTAAAGTTGAATTTACTAGAGATATGGCCAGGAAACCCTAAAATTCAAAATGGCTGTTGGCGGCCATTTTCTCATGTCATTGAAAACATGTTATTGACAACAGTTCTGTACCTTTCAAATAAAATCATAAAAATGGGATGAGACTCGAGATATCGATAAAAATTTCACATTGTACTCCACCGACCCCGTGGTCCAATTTCGACAAGAAAATTTTTTGTTGTTGTTTTGGCACGGTGCCAAAGGGCGGCCAAAGAAGATTTGCCCTTACTCATAGATTCGAATTCGACGTGTTACAAACGTAAGAGTGAAAGAGCTTAAGACCCTCGCACCTCGTACGGGTCCAAAAAAGAAAACATAGCAAAGCAGTAAAACACATAAATGCACTGTTTAATAGCTCCAACGCAAAGTCATAAAACTACTCGAAAACAAATCGCTTTTTAACATTTTGTAATTGGTTTGGTGTGTTGTATACTCCATACACATGTGATGCTTCGATTGTTGCGCGTACATTCTCGAAAAAAAAGGTTCTAGACACAAAACGATGAGGTACTTACTTTCGAAATGTAATTTATTTTCTAAAATTACACTTTTAAAACTTTAAAGCAACGAAAGAAATTACAATTTTTCCCTTTTTTCTCTTCCTCTCTCGCTCTCCATCCATCCATCCCTCTCTATCTGTGATATTAACATGATCGTAGCGCAGTCAAAAAAAACCCTTAATGGGTGAATGTGACACAAGTCCTTGTGTGTCACTTACGAGAGAACTTATTTTGACTGTGGTGAATCACACTCCTGTGGGCAAGAATAATGTGCACAGCTTCCTCTACAACATATCGAAAATGGTCCACTAAGCATCCCCTACAACCGACATGACATGAGACCATTTCCCTAAATGTGCAATTTCTTATTTACTGAAAAATCTGAATTTTTCAGCAGAATTCAAGATGGATGTCGTTTTGACAGATGGCAGCCATTTTCCCAGGATGCCAAAAAATTCCACTCACCCAAGCTAACAAAAAAATTCAACTTTTTCTATAAAATCCAAAATGGTTATCATTTTGACAGGTGACAGCCATTTTCCAAGGGGGCCAAAATATTCCACTAACCAAAGCTAACCATTCATTTATAAAGAGTACATCTTAAACATCTATACATCTTCACCATTTCCAAAAAAAAAACTTCTTCCGCCAACCTCAACAAACATCAATACCGAATTGTTAATGGTATGGAAACTTTCAGGAGCTCCCAGGAGAGGGGAAAGCTACATTTTTCGAATCGGACCTATACCCAAAATTTGAGGCAAATCTATAATGAAGATAACGCTCGGACTAACGAAACAGTAGCGTAGGAAGCTTCAGTTATCTCAAAATGAATTCTTTTACGAATCACAAGTTTGAAAATAAAAATGTCGGCCAAATCCTGATCATTTTGACGTGCGATACTGCGTTAAACTGGTATGGATGCCTAGATTACGTTAACGACATTTTGTGGCATTTACGGCCAAGAGGGGGAAGTCAAAGAGTGCTGTGTCCTTTTGTTCAAATTTTTTTTTAAATTTTGTGTAGTATTGGACTTGCGTCACGGCGCTTACACAAACGTAGCGCCATGTTATAATGTTCTGTACATACGAACATCAATTGCGTATTATTATATTAAAATGTTTGAGGCTATGGCATACAAACATTGGTACATGGTACATTCAGCATACCAGTCATATAGTACCCTGCAGACGACTTGATTTTTCGTTTTTTAGCGCAAATAGATAAGAATGCATTTCAATATCATTTTACCAGAAGATCGTAACAATATAATAATCCGAGAAACTTATATTATTTTAATGAATTTACATATGACTTACGTGTCATACCTGCGGCAAATATCTGCATATAAAATGAATACGTCTTCATATTTATATTAAAAAGGAGAAGACGAAGAATATTTAAAAAAAAACGAACGGAACGGGCAAAACTTTGTTCCCTCCATATTCATCCATTTAGATATGGAAATTATTTTTTAAAGATGCTAATAGCAAACGTTTATGGTTATAATGTCGATTTATCCGATACGGCTAAATCAATTCGAACAAATGGAATGGTAGAAAATGGAAAATTGCGAAAAATTATGCCGGGTATTCGTTGACCGTTTATGAGGTGCCTTAATACAACCAAACATTATGCATATCCACTTCTCGAAACGAAAATGAATTCAATTTGTCACAGCCTCAAGCCATATTTGTGTAGGTCATGACTCACAGAGCGATCACAACATCATCGTCTTCAGATGATAGTTATTTACAATAGAAATTTAACACTGTTGGAAGTTAATTTCCAACTTTTTTTCTATTCCGTTGTAAGGTTGTCTGGTGAACTTGATGAATTGAAAGAAGTCAGGAAATTTTTTAGTTTTAGAGGGGCCTCGAAAAGATTTGCTGTAGGTTTGCTGTTTCCTTTCCGAAAATGTTTTAACGATTCATTTGCTAGACCAATCTAGGAACAATCTAGGACTTGGACTACTCATTCTCGCATTGAATTGATGATTTCTTATAAGTTGCATTAGTGGTTTGTTGTTTTTAAGTATTTTCATTGCCTAGCTTCCAACAATCTGTGGTTGTCATCATCAGGGCTAACTTACTACTGAAAATTTTGTTGTCAAAACTTTCTGTCACCGAATGACGCTGTCGGCAAGTCGGTCTTCTGTCACTTCATACGAACAATATTTTAATGAACAATTTTTTCAACATAATTTTGAATTTTTAAAAACTTTGTACCGCGAGATACCCACTCGCCGGCAATTGCCTCGTTGATTTTTGCGGCAGTTCCAGTCTATGCAGAGAAAAGACAGTAGGTGGCGCTAATGTGAGGCGGAAGCAACGCCACCTGTTATCATTTCTCTGAGTTTATGCTGTGACTTTTGTTTCTTGTAATATTTTTGACGATAGCAAATTGTTTGTATTCGTTGCGTCAGACATAGAGTTCGTGCACTTCCTTTCTGACTGGGAATAGGCGTTCATTCGCCAATATATCGTCGTTTCAAAATAATCTTTGGAAATATCCATTTGACGTTTACTTGTATGACATTTCGTCAAGATACAAAGCTGACATACTAGGTTTCCAAATGAGAAAAAATATCCATTTGGCATTCATTTGAATGAGATTTTTTCATCATACAAAACTGACGTACTAGGTTTTGATTGATTTACAAATTTTTTCATGTGAACTATAGTGGATATTTCCAAACATAATTTTGACTTGACGATATGTGGCAGGGCAGCTGTTACATGATATTTCATAAATTCCTGGTGGTGTGTGTGTATTTTCGTCTTTATCTTTAATTGGTTTGAGGATGTGTAATATTTTTGCCCCTGCAGTAAATGTTATTCTCCAGTTCAATTTTCGTCTCAATATTCCGGCAATTTTGTTAGATAAATTCCCTACATATGAACTCGGTATCCAAGGTGGTTCTTTTGCTTCAATCTAGTCATTGGATTATTTTTCAAAACAATAAAAGGAAAATGTCACCAGCATCAAGTCTACCACACCGACATCATCTCAATTAGCAGAACTGTTCCGCAATCTTTGATGCGATTAAGGGTGTAGGCAACACTGTCGCGTATCTTGCACAACTAACAATGTCAACATCGGGAACGTTCGGAATCGTTATGGAACTTCGGTCTGTTGAACGATTATTTGTCATTTGAAAATTAAACTTAAACAAAATGTCGAAGCGTAATCATCTTATTGCTGAGTTAAATTGATAAGTTAATGATTAGATTGCAGAAGGAAAAGTATTTCAAGTTGACACTTGCCATTCTCCAAGAGGTATGCCGAGCGTACAGATTAAAAATCGGCATCAACCACCATGAGTGTCGGTACATATTGGAACAGGTAAAATGTTTAAGCGAACATGACGACCCAATTGTAAAACTTTAAACACTTCAGGGCAATGTTGAATGGAGTTTCGATCCAATCAGCGGAACAATGACTCATAGTGAAGAGACCAAACGACGACGTGGTTGAGGACGACTTACACATTGAGAAGAACAACGAAATAAATACCGAAATAAACAACGAAATGGACACTGGAATTGGCAATGAACTGGAACCGTACCCTGACAACGATGTGGAATCTGCTGAACAGCCGCTCTGGATGAGCTACATGCAACGAGACTTTATCGGATGGTTTTGTGGTGACTGTAAAAAAGCGTTCACACGAAAATTCGATTTGAAGCGGCATGTGTTAAATGTTCATTTAAAAGAAGCGTCAGCGAAGAAAAAATTGTCTGAGGTCTGGATGAGTTACGTGCGACGTGACGCCACCGGTGTATGTAACAAAGGATACGCACATAAAGTCAGTTTAAAGCACCATGTGTTGGTGAACCATCTGTAAGAAGTGAGGCCGAAGGAGAAATGCAGTCGATGCGAAAAGGAGTTCGTAAGCGGAACTGTTGATTTTGCTGTACATAAAGCGCGAGGCCATGCCGGATCCAATGGTGAACGTATTATAGAGCTGATTGAAGGAAATGACAAGCTTTCGTTGGCTTACTTTAATGCAGACGTACACCGACCAGAACAGACTTTTCAAATAATTGGCATTAAAGTTCACACAAGCGTCACACGGAAAAAAGTTTAAATTCTTGCACAACACTAAAAATTCCAATAAGCAACAGTCAGCACTAAAAACTTTGTTAGAATGTTAGAAACAAAAATAATTCACACAATAAATGCCATCGGTCACCTCATCAATTATTTGCGAACCTTTTTTTTCGTTCGATCGATAGAGAAAAAATTGTCTTTGAAATTCATTACATCGTCTTGATTTTCCTATTTGCAAGGTAAAAACAATCCATTGATTGCATCGCTACAGAGAGGAGAATGAGAAAAAAGTTTTTATTTTGACTATAAAATGTATAAACAAAATGCAATCACGACTCTGCAATTACTCTGTCGACACTTCGTGCGTTTATGTGTGTTATTAATTATTTTATATTTTGCATTACATTGGTTTGGAAACGTTAACATCGATTTTTATATCGTGTTGTGTGTATGCCTCATATCGACTTTGGTTCATTGTAGTTTAGCATACACAATGTTACACACATTGGTTTTTCCATTTTCAGATTATTCTAATTATGCATTGACATTCGTATTGTCGATACGTTTGATTCATGGATACGATATTGTTATATTTCGCTTGTGCAGGCCTCCTCCTACACCAACTAGTTGACTTATTTCTCCTTACTTTTTACTAACAAAATTGGATTTCATCGCCAAAAATATCGCAACGCTCCAAAATAAAATGCCAATAAACGGTGAGTCGAGACCCTGAACAACACGAAACATTATGATCTTATTGTGTGGCTGTACACACTAGATGAACTTTCTCACGTCTTAGAAACCGAACCATTTTCAATTGAGAAATATTTATTTTCTCATAAAGTACTAGATTTACAGTTGGAGAAAAATAACTTTCGACCAATTCAACGATAGATTGGAACCCGCAGGGTAACAGGAAAAGAGGACGTCCGAAAATTACGTGGAAAAGGACGATCGTTGAAGCATCCAGCAACCAGGGAAAGACCTGGAACGAGGTCAAAGCCCTGGCACAGAATCGTGTTCGTTGGTGACGATTTGTTGGTGGCCTATGCTCCCCCGCGGAGCAGGACCAGATGATGAATTCAAAGATATCATCGTTTCTCTGTAATCTCTCATTTTGAATATTATCTCAACTGACAATTGAGAAAATTATAGAAACGATGATATCGATGAATTTGCTGAAAGTCATTTTTCTCAAACTGTAATTAGATCTATATTAAGTTAAAGGCACATCTAGTACATCAAAAGACAAGCGAAATATGTTTCTGAAGTGGAGGTTGTGTGGTTTTATAAAATCTCGGAAAGGAAACTGAAATTTCCCAAAAAAAACATTGCGTTTGAGTTCATAATATATGGTCTGCTCGACGTCTGTTAATCTCGAGGAGTTACGTTACGCACTTATGAGATTTTGGGGATAAATGGAAATAATAGAAAAAAAATAGTACGCCACCCATCGGCAAATTTGGTACTAAAGTTTTGAGTTTCCTCCTTAATTTCATCTTCACAACTTTTCCTGTTCTCTTTATTTCACTCTATAAAGTATGTGCTGAATTCCTTAATGAAGGTGGTTTAATTTAAATTGGGAGGCCTGCAAATGTAAAATCCAATTATTTTGAATATGGTTTTTTTTTTCGGAGTAATTCTTTATTCCTAAATCATTCTTGGTCTTTTCATTATTGAACGTTTTTGCCATGAATGAATGAATGAATGAAGGAGTACTGTTCGGTATTGTATTGAGTATTGATTATAAATGCACTGATCCACAAAATTTATGTAAATTAGCAGACGTTTACAATTTATTAATCTTAGAGTTTTACTTTGTAGTTGTGCTCTCAAACAACATCAGAATCGACGTACAAGTAATGCTTTTCCCGCCTTTTTGATCAATAATTTAATTTCGAACATAATTTTCCAATTTTGGAATCCGACTGTTCCATTAATCAAATATTTTTTCAAAACGCTTAAAGTGATCTCGAATCAGTTTGTGTATGTAAAGAAAATATAACCAATCGAAATAGCACAGCCATCTTCCCCTGAATGTTTCAATTTCACTTAGGACTTGCCGAGATTAGTAAGACTTGGCTCACTTATGGCGATAAGGGTTGATCAGTTATTAGTACTGTACCTGCTACGACTCTGGTTATAACTATCTCACTCGTCAAAACAACAATTTGGAAGCAGTTACCCATGCTGTACTTTACACGCACGGAAATTTGAAAACCGTCACATTTTGTGTTTCGTGATTTGCTGGTTTCTTATCAATTTTGCATGCATTTTTATATGGAGAAATCGAAAATTCAACTAAAACACAGAAACAGAAAATGTGTCAGTTTTCAAATTTCCGTGTGTGTACTTGCTTTTTATCGGTAAATGCGAAAATTAACCCCAAGAAAATGTATTTACCGAGGACAAAGGTTTACCCGGATTTACCGTACCCGTACAGTTATTGAATAAACGAAATTATATTCGATATATTGAATAATGTTATTCGAATCACAAAATATTTTCGTTATAAAGAATAACGTTATTCAAAATATTCGTTCTTAACTTAACGCTAATAATGAAGTAACGTTATTCGGGACCCCTGTAATGGACTTTGAGTCTTTGAGTATATTATAGGCTTACCTACTATCATCGTTCTACTTTAACATGAACCACATATTCTTCGGTAAAGTGAATTACCAGGTACTTGTCAGATTCTCAAACGACTCTACACTTTTTCCTATTTATTTTAGTCTAATTTCATTCCCTAAAAGCTAAATCTCTCGAATTTTTTGATGAAAGTCTTACAAATTCAAAAATAAATAAATCCACGCAAAAAATGTATGTTACAGCACACCAAATTTTTATTCAACGACCAATTTCCGGGTTTAGTGAACGAAGACATCACTTCATTTCTAGTGCGTGCACACACTTACACACATTCGGGTTTTTTTTTGCACAAATATATTCGCAAAAAAGAAAAAAAAATGCAAAAAAATCAGTTGCTATATATAAAAAGCATAAAGATTTAAGACACACACAAACATACATACACCAATTTAGACAAAGTTGCCAGAACGATGCTCATTTGCATTTTGTAGTTATATAGTTTTATTTATTTGAATGTAAAAATAAAATCTCGGTTTTATAATCAATTTTTTTTTGGTGAAAATTTGTTTTTCAATTAACATAATTATC